>WIOZ01000146.1:0-100703 GCA_009664405.1 Drosophila bifasciata
ATATCACATCAATCTGGAAAAACATCAATCTGGAAAAAAATTTGATTGGTCTAGCTCTAATAGCCTTCGTGCAATGAGTGAAAAACAAGACGGACGGACAGACGGACAGACGGACGGACAGACATGGCTATATCGACTCGGCTATTGATGCTGATCAAGAATATATATACTTTTATGGGGTCGGAAACGCCTCCCTTCTGTGTGTTACACACATCCACTTTTACCACAAATACAATATACCCTTTTACTCTTCGAGTACGGGTATAAAAAGGTGGTTCAAATAAACAACGGCTTCAGACCTAGGAGCAATATATGAACAGGTTAAAAAGATAAAAGCCGCTCCAATACGGATTTTTACTGCAATAAAATTGCAAAGGAAATTCTTAACGCGATAAGAACCCCACCAGCAAATGATAGACGATACATTCTATAGGTGATGAAGTTGTGAACGAAAATTTTATGATCGGAGACGGAAGAGTTAAGCCAGGTTTCAATAATAGCTATAGCGTCGAATTCAAAACAGGCACTATCCGTATATATTTTTGTAAATTTACCTAAAGGTATTCTGATATAGAATGGTGAACTGTTTCCTTAGTTTTTTTAAATATTAGGGACAGTGACTCTAGGACTCTGAATTGATCTCTGGGTAGTACCTCTTGACAGAAACTAATGCAAAATAGTATGCTTTGGCCATGCTGACGGTTCCAGGGTTTTGGATAGAAGAGAATTGGGCAGAAGTGAACATAAAGACATCAGGCGGTGAATTTAGATAAGAGCTTAGATGTAGTTTAACATCTTCCGTTGTGGTTTTAGGGAAGAGGCGATAGACAAAGATTGCCTTTGGAGGTACCACTGCTCTTAGTTGAAGTGCCACGGCAGAAACTACATGCTTTCGCTTTCGCCCACATTAATTATATATATTCTACCGAAACAACTTTATTAAATTCATCAACTATTAAAAAATAATAGTAGCTTTAAATTTGGTGACCCCGACGAGATTGTGCAATAATTAATCGATCAGTGCAACCACAAACTGCACTTAAATATAAAAATTGACTTTCAAGTGCTGTTCGTTCGTCTGGTTTCGCTCGACTTTACATAGCCAGTACCATCGACCACATAGCTGATATACAAGAATATACACCAGCCGCTCTTACATACACGAATTGCGTTTGAGGTTTCCGTTTGTTACGCGCGTTGCGTTTTGCGTTAGGCTGCTGCTATGGACGCTGCCCATATAGTGACACTGTCAGGGAGCAAAACAGGGTGTCTTTTCTGAGGATGAAGTCAGCGGAACTCTGTGAGAAGATTAAGAGACTACCGCATGGGATAATGAAGCTCCGGTCTGTGATTATTAGACACTAGTGGGGAAGTTGGAGCAGATTGAGTAGCTGTTAGGGCAATTTGAGACATTGCACGACGAACTCGAAGAATTGGACTGCAGCGCGATTCGCAGAGGATTTTGCGACAGCTTTAAAACGCTTGCCAGTGCTCTCAAGGGTTCGATTAGGCGTGAAATCGGTAGGATTAGCGGATATATGCCTCTGCACTCTACGGTTGCTGGACCAAATTCAACTTCTGTGTTTGCCAGCATCATCCCTGCCTCCCATACAATTGCCAAGGTTTAGTGGGGGATATGCGGATTGGACGGACCATCATCGACAATCATCCCACATTGAGAAGTTCCAGCATCTACGATCTTGCCTGCGCGTTTCGGCGTTGGAGACAGTTCGTGCGCTGGAAATTTCTGACAGCAACTATAATAAAGCGATGGATTTATTGGAAAAGAGGTTTAATAGTCGTCGTTTAGTCTTTCAGGCGCACATTACTGAGATCCTGGGGCTACAGGCTGTGGCGAATGGGTCGGTGTCGATGCTTCGGGAGATATCGGACAAGTTTAACGCTCAAATTCGGGCGCTCCAGGCTTTGGGCACTTTGAGCAGATCGCCGGATGTATCATCGGGTAGGTACTGCTTCGTAAACTGGATCCAGCGACTCAAGCCAAGTGGGAGGAACTTTAAGAGGACTCAGCCTTTGTCAACCTGATTACGACTTGGGAGTCCCATGGCCTCGTTTTTGGAGCAGCAATGCAGGACGTTGGAAACAGTGGATTTCTCTATGACAACCTATGCGTCGAGCAGTCAGGTTGGCAGGAGTAGAAAACCTAGCCATTCTACATCCATACTTGTTTCCTTTTGAGCAAAACATATCAGGCTGCGTGCTGTTCAATGTAAGCGCTCACGGAATCAATTATTGTCCCAAGTTTATAGCACTGTCTCCCTTAAATCGCTATAAAGAAGCCAAGAAGTCTTCCCTGTGTGTAAATTGCCTCAAGGCAGGCCATCGGTTGAGTCAATGCAGCTCCAGCAAATGCCGTACCTGTGGGCGTAGACACCACACTCTCCTGCATTTTGGATGCCCTGAAGCTACTGCAGCCCAAGGTGGATCTGTGTGACTTGTCATTCTTCTCAGTCTACGTCGTCGCATCCCATCACTGAGTCATCTGCTTCAGCTTTATTGCCCAGGATCTCAACAATGATGATGTGCTATTACCCACGGCCACCGTCCTTGTAAAAAATAGTTCTGGGGCCTTCGTTTCTTGCCAAGAGCTGCTAGATTCCGTCTCTCAGCTGCATATAATAACCTAACCTAACCTGTTTATCAAATCAGCTTCAGCTTCGGAAGATAAAATTGTCCACTACTGTTTCTGGAATAGGCGACTCCAGCCTCGTCACCGATGGAGTGTCTGTGAAAATAAGCCTTCACTCTCGCTTTTCGACATACTCGACTCCCATCAGTGCTGTTACATTTGCAGAACATTTGCAGCTGGAAGGTTCCTGGAAACCTGCCCCTCCCCGATCCAGGACTTCATATACCTTAAGGCATCGTTCTTCTGATTGGTGCAAAACTGTTTTTGGAGCTTTACCGATCAGAAAACTTTTAGTCATGTCTGCGAAGATTGTGGTCGTTTCGTTTAACTTAACAAGACCTCAACAGCCGATGTTAGTGCGAAAGTTTGCAGAGTCTGTTGAAAGGGATATCGGGTTTCCGAGCCCGACATAGGGTCTTTATGTATTGTTAGTGGAGCAGCCTAACGTAAATCTACCTATGTCTGCTAATTCGATTGCACACTGTATTGTAAATATTGTAATTTCTTATGCTAATGCTTACGCTTATGCTCGTTTCGCTACTATAGCTGCAGCATTAATGCTGTGCTCCCGAACTCTCTCGCTATCTATCGCTCGCACTTGGCGCAGCAGTAGCCCGAGCTTATTTTCGTTCTCTCTATCGCTTGCATTGGCACACGGGTAATTCGGTCCGCCTGCCCTCTATTAGTCTGGATTTAAGTATCATAGCTTTCGGTTTATTTTATACCCCAGATACACAAGCGTACTGCCGCTACCTCATATAATTAATAAAATTGTATTTCCAATTGAATATTCTCGGCTCTTTATTTAAAAACTAAAATTTACAGTAACTAATAAAAACGCTTAATAGCTTAATAGGAATCGTTGCAAAAATAATTTCTAGTGCCCTTAGGAATCTAAACTGGGACTCTGGTAGACGGTTTCCTCCATACCGAGATAGGCTAAGATTACTAGATCTACCCTCCTTACACCATCGCAGAATTTGCAATGGGGTAATGTTTATGCACAAGCTCATTCTCGGGCTTGTTGGCTCACAAACTCACAAACTCGAACTATGTCCAGCACGAACCTTTCTATGTTATATGTAATAATTACAGCTCCTTGTGCCATGCCATATCCCCCGAAATGTCCCTTAACATCACTCTGCGTAATATTTACCGCCACATACAACTAATCGAATTTGTAAACCCTTCTCCCTTCATTCCCTATATTTATCTTTAACTAATCTAAATAATAACAACCCTAAATGTCGTTTTTGTTGCGGGGGTGGGGCAGTACGCTGCTGAAAATTCATTTGATCATTGTGGCTACAATAATGATCCAATATAACCAAATTCGGGGATCTGGTAGATATGGTCATAATATACGATACTGCATTTTTGGTTTTTCTATCTTGAAAATTGTAGACTTTCACCTTCGGGGGGTGGAAGGGGGCGTATTGAAATTTCGAAATAAACTAAAACTGATGTGGGTACCTCAGGAGTCTAGGCAGAAAGTTTGACCCTATAAAGCTATATATAGTATTTGAGATCAGCGTTCATTTGTACGAAAAACCAAATCGACTCGTTTTTGTGTCCGTCCGAAAGAGTGGGAATGATGTTTTTCGTCTTGGTTTTCTTTGTCGCTATACGAATGATCCGATCCGATTAAGATTTGGGCCCCTGATAGATATAGCCTTTCTCTATGATTCTGCATTTTTCGTTTTCTGTAATTTTGTTCCCCTTTGTGGGGGCGGAAGTGGGCGGGGCGAAATCTCTTTTCTCCTGAGAGAACACATCATTCTGGAAAAAAATTTGGATGCTCTATCTCTTATAGCCTCCAGCAAACAAGACGGACAGACAGACAGACAGACGGACAGACAGACAGACAGACAGACAGACAGACAGACAGACAGACAGACAGACAGACAGACAGACAGAGAGACAGACAGACAGACAGACGGACGGACAGACAGACGGACGGACAGACATGGCTATATCAACTTGGCTATTGATGCTGATCAAGAATATATATACTTTATAGGGTCGGAAATTATTCCTTCTCCATGTTACACACATCCACTTTTACCACAAATACAATATACCCTTTAACTCTTCGAGTACGGGTATAAAAACGAGAAAGAACGTACGGGGTCGCTGTAAACACGACGCTACTTTTATACCCGTACTCAATCAGTACACATGTGATTTATGTGGAATTTTCAAATGTTTTACAAGTTTTTACATTTTCCATTTAACATTTGTTTGCTGCGTCTGTCATCTACATCTACATCAGTTCTCACAAAAACACACGTACACTGCACGAGGCGGAGTCTGTGAGTGTAAGAGAATCAGAAGCAGCCGCTGCAGCGCTGCTGCCATCAACCCTAATAAAAATGTATATTTTCTTGCGGGGGGTACCCCCGCAAGGGGACTCGCTGCTGAAAATTCATTTGATCATTGTGGCTACAATAATGATCCGATCTTAACCAAATTCGGGAATATTTTTGTTGCCCCGGCAACAATGTAATTTGAATATTTATACCCGTAATCGAAGAGAAAAAGGGTATATTGTACTCGAAGGCTAAAAGAGATAGAGCAACCATTGAAATTTTAGAAGAGTTTTTCTAAATGAGAATCCGAAAACTTGGGTGGGTAAAAATGTATTTGGCCGAAAAGAATGGGACGTGCTCGATCGAAATTCAACAAACGATTATATTCTAAAAATTCAAACAAAACTCTTAAGCCTAGCTTACCTACGGTGGCAAAGCGGGGCGAATTCGCCGAGAGCGAGAGAGTGAGATTTTATTGCGCTCCCGCCTTGCCCTAACCTACTTACACTAGACTTCATACAATACAAATTCCTAAACTGAAGAAACACCGGCCCCGTTGAAGGCCTGCGCGGCTTCAACCCAATGGTAGAGGCGCCAGTTTATGTATGGCCCTCCGAAATATTCTTCCATCGCTCCTCCTAATGTCGACGACCCTGACCACGCCGTCCTCCCCTGCGTGCGTGGCGACTATCCTCCCTAATAGCCACTCCTGCGGAGGCAGGTTGTCCTCTGCCACGATGACGAGGTCTCCTTCCTGGCGTCGGGTCTCCGATGGTGCCACTTGGCCCGCACCTGCAGCCCCAGGACATACTCGCGGGACCATCGCCGCCAAAACGCCTGCCTGACTGACGAGACAAGTCGCCATCGCCGCAAGCAGCTGGGACTCTCCTGGTCCGGAGTCCGCAGTGCTGGGGGCGATGAGCGACCCGCCTGTCAGCAGGTGCCCGGGCGTGAGGGGCCTCGCCGTCGCTGGGGTCCTGGCTGATGGCTCCCAGCGGCCTGGAGTTTAAACACGGCCTCAATTCCCACGAGTACCGTGGCGAGCTCCTCTGCGGTTAGCAGCGCGCTGCCTACTGCCCGTAGGAGTAGGCTCTTCGCAGACTTCACACCTGCCTCCCATAGTCCTCCCATGTGCGGCGCTCGAGGCGGTATGAACGCAAATTCGCATCCGCCTCTTGATGCGAATCCGCGAACTTCGTCCGCCTCGTCCTCGAGCGCCTTCCGCAGAGCACTGAGGTGGCGGCTCGCTCCGACAAAGTTCGTCGCGTTGTCGCAATGGACGGTCTGGGGATATCCTCGGCGACCGACGAACCTTTGGAAAGCCAACAAAAGGAAATAGTAGTCAAATCGGAGACAAGCTCAAAGTGAACCGCTTTGGACGCAAAACAAACGAAAAGCGCGATATACGACTTGTATGGGGGCCTTCCTCGAATTTTCAATGTCGTCGAGACTGGGCCACAGAAATCCACGCCGCAAATGGAAAATGGGCGGAGAGCACAGAGCCGGTCTGCGGGCAAATTTCCCATTAGTTGCGTCAGCAGTCGAGGCTTGCATTTAAAGCAGCGGATACACGATCGAACTGTCTGACTGCAGACCTCTTGAGCGTTTACGATCCAAACACTCTGCCGGAGGATGCTCACAAGTGCTCGCGGGCCGACATGAAAATTGGAATTGTGCAGATGACGAACATAGCTCCGCACGAATTGCGAGCGCTTCGTCAAGAGCAAAGGAAATCTTTGGCCTAGTCGCCCCCTACCCTCAACAACGAAAAAAGTACACCAAGTCCCAGTGTCTTCATGGATGAATGGGTTCAACCGCTGAAGACTCGGACCGACTTTAGGTCCTTTCTGAACTTTCTCTATTTCCTCCCGATACTCGTGACGTTGGATAATTTCGACAATTTTATAAAAGGCTTCACCATACTCTGTCGGTGAGACCGTTTTCTCGAACCGTACGCTCGGGTTTTTACATTTTCTTATAAAGCGGAACATATAACAAAACACTCTAAGCAGCTTGAGGTGTGACGAGAATCCTTCGATGACATCTACCAACTCCGAACTTTCCACGGCAGCGGTCAGTCCGACCGATGTCTTCCTCTTCTCCAGCTCAATATCATCTGAAGGCTCGAAATGAGGGTTTTTAGGCCAACTCTCCTCCTCATCCTTCAGGAATGATGGTCCTTCGAACCAGATTGACTGGACGATTTCGTTGACGTCACAACCTCTTGACACAATGTCTGCTGGGTTCTGTTTTGTCGGGACCTGCCGCCACGTAGCTTCATCTGACCACTCTTGAATCTCAGCCACCCTATTCGAAACGAACGTCGACAACGTAGATGGATGCGACCGAATCCAGTGAAGCGTCACTTCAGAGTCTGACCAATAAACAGCTCGTTCGATAGGGACCTTTAATAGGGGCTTAATTCTGTGGCAGAGATCCGCAAGAAGGTGAGCGGCACATAACTCAAGCCTTGGGAGCGTTTTGGTCTTGAGCGGCGCTACTTTGGACTTTGACGTCAACAACGATATCTTCAAACCTTCTGCAGTTCTGCTGCGTATATAGACGCACGCTCCATAAGCTCTCATGGAGGCGTCCGCGAAAGCATGGATCTGGACCGGTGACATCGGATCGGTATACACAAACCGAGGTATAGATATCTCTTCCAATTGAGATAGAGTATTTTTCAACATATTCCATGCTGTTTCTAAATGCATTGGAATCGACTCATCCCAATCTAGTTTGTTAAGCCAAAGTTCCTGCAATAGCATCTTGCCCTTTATGACAATAGGACTTAACAATCAAGGGGTCGAACAACTTCGATGACACCGACAGTATGTTCCGTTTTGTCGCTCGGAGACCCATGACTTCATTTTCAATTCTGAACTGAAAGGCGTCTTCATTAGGCAACCATGAAATTCCTAACGCCTTGGTCGATTCTGAATCCGAGATCGTTATGGGCTTGACTGTGCTCTCAGATGCGGTAATCTCAGGTGAGTTCGAAAACCACTTCGCTAACTCAAACCCTGCGGTCTGAAGAACCTAAGACACTTCGGACTTAATTGCCCCTTAGCTCCTCTACGCATGCAGCACCAGTCAACATGTCATCAACGTAAAGTCGGACCCAATAACGTCAGCAGCTTTAGGGAATGATAGTTTTGCAGACTCACTCAACCTTTTTAAACACCGGATAGCCAAAAAGGGGCTGGTCCAGTCCCATAAGTCACGGTGTTAAGCTTATACAATCTCAAGGATTCAGATGGGTCTCTTCTCCACACTATCATCTGAAATTGCCTATCCGCTTCATTCACCATTACTTGGCGATACATTTTTTACGTCGGCAGTCAGGGCGAACCTGTGCAGACGGAAGCGGAGCAGCGTTGAGTATAATTCCTCTTGAATGGTCGGTCCGACCATCAGAATCTCATTCAAGGCCAACTGAGAGGAAGTCTTTGACGACGCATCGAACACGACGCGAAGCTTGGTAGACGTACTTTGGGGCCGAAGGACACACTGATGTGGAATTACGTAGTGTGGAGTAGGAGGAACAGTATTTTCCGTGAGCGACATATGACCTAGGGAGAGGTACTCTTCCATGAATTCCAAGTACATTCTCTTCAACTCAGGGTCACGAGATAATCTTCTTCCAAGCGACAAAACCGCCGTTTCGCAACCTCAAAGGAGTTGCCCAAACAATTTGGATCTGATTTAAAACGGCAGCCTTACTTCGAACCGACCTGATGGTAATACCTGAGTTGTCTTCCGAAAGTAATTTTCACATAATGTGTGCTCCGGCGAAATAAGTTTCTTTGGAGATGGCATTTCTTCCAGTGTCAGAACTTTTGCAAGGTCCTATCAATGGAAACCAACAACTCTTCACTGCAACTCAAACTGCTTGCAGTTTGGAGGGCAGGACTTTTGAAAACATATTTTCCCGAAACAACCCAGCCAAGAAGGGTCTTCTGAAGAGTTGGATAGTCCGGACCTTGCTTGATTTGACCAACAGCTAATAACTCAAAGAATGATTCAGCTCCAATCAGCATGTCTATTCTTTGTGGCTTGTAAAAATAGGGGTCTGCCAGTGGTAGGTTCTCTGGGATTTTCAATCAGTTACATTAACTGACTGGTCAGGGTGATAACCTGAAATTGATTTCAGGATCCAGAAATCAAAGGAGGAGAACTCGCTACCATTTATGCGCGACTTCACCACTGTGTGTATTTTATTCTTAACTTGAGAATTGGATTCACCAATACCAAGCAAGTTAATACATGTGATCACCGGATTTTTGTTCGAACACTTACGATCGACGTAGCCAGAATCACCTTGTCCAACGACGTCGCATGCAGAGCATGTGAGGTGGAAGGGTGATCCTGATTTAAAGGAGGAGACGAACTCTCTGGGGGTGGTGGCAACGCGAGACTATTTTCAGTCACTGTGTACCGATGCAACAATGTGTGATGTGAGCAGCCGCAAACTCGACATTTGGCGACCTTGCATCTTACAACAGTGTGACCCTTTTGTAGACAATTTTAAACATAAGGATGCAGACTTTGTAAACTCAAACCTTTGCATAACCGAGAGACGTGAGAATGGCACGCAGTTGGCCACTACATGGTCTCCCGAATTGCAATAGCTGCATGTCCGCTGAGCTTTACTGTTGGAGGAAGTGGCAGAACACGCGAATGAACTGCGATTGTGCGACTTGCTTGGCATGACTTTATCTTGCTTTGGCTTTGTCGACTCTTCCGCAGACAAATGCTGGTATCGACGATTTAAAACTTTTTCACAATCGGACCACAGTGGTAATCTTTCAAAGTCAAGCTGTTCTTCCCACTTCTGTCTAGTCACTGGGTCGACTCTGTTCAAAACGATATAAATGAGCATTGCATTCGAAATCTTCGTATCGTCTCCTATCGAGAGTAACGAACCATAGATCGATGACACGGTATCGATTAGGCTCCTTAGGGACGATGCGGACTGTTGCGAGATTTTTGGCAGATTAAACAATGCGGAGATTTGGTTTGAAAATATTAAACATTCATTGTCGTATACGCGCTTTAGGCTGGCCATAGCCTTTGCATAATTGGCCTCGGTGACTTGGAACGCCTTTATTGTTCCTAATGCTTCATTAGAGAGGCACGAAATCAAATGATTAAATTTTTTTCGATCACCGGTATACTATCATCATTATGAACGACAGTCTCAAAAAGGCTAAATAAAAGGTAATAAAAGGTCCTTCGGTAAGGTCAATTTCGGAAGTCGAGCACGAGTTGGGGCCGTAGCAGCAGATACCGAGGGCAGTGGGTTGCTTGATACTTTGAAGGCATCGATAAGCGAAATTATCTTTGCCTTGGTTACAATGCCCATTTCTTCTAGCTCGGCTCCAAATTCATTTTTGATATCAATATCTTCTATTTGCTCCTGCAATAGGTTGGCCTCATTGATAGCCGAATTTAAAACATCGAGTCTACATTGCAGCTCTACCAACTGCAATGGGATCATCCCACCCTCTAAGCGATCTTCTAAGCGGCGAAATGCTTTTGACTCGGATTTTGAGTTTATTCTTTAGTTCATTGAGAACAGCCTTATTTTTTGTGCCATTTTTTTTGCCATTTTTTTTTTTTTTTTTTTTAATCTACGCGACGACAACCTTTATTTTTGTAGATGGATCAATACAAAATGTCCAAAGAACGAGGCAAAGAGAGCCTAAAATCGATATACTGTATAATGAGCAATAATAGTCCGAACAAGAACTAAAAACGAGAACGAAAAACAATTGAATGTCGAGGCACGACGTGTAAAGTTGGTTTCAAGTGAGAGTCGAAACCAATATACTCTCAAGAACCAGGGTAGCGCGTCACTTGGCTCTCCGTTTCCATCAAGCGCGCCAACGAAAATTCTCTCACCAAGTACACAGCAAGCAACGGTGAAAAAGCGAAAGACGAAAATCTGTTTGTATGTACGTATATATGTATGTATTTTGAGAATTATATGTTATACCCGCGGCTTGGATTAACGGACCAACGTTTTTTACCGAATTTTTAAACGAGAAGGGAAAAGGGGGCGACAGTGATTGCAGATAACGTTATACAAATATTTAATTGTGCGTCCAAATAGCGGTTCGATAGAGTTTAGTATGGTTTTGTATGTGCGATATGGGGTTATATATATGTATGAGCACTACTTAAATGCATGCAATCAACTCTACTATATCATACGTATGTGCCAAGAATTGAAAGTGAGGTGCAATTTTTTCAGCACAAGACAATTTATGAGTATTTACGAATGTCTTCGACTCTAACTTTCAATTTTTTCGCACAAATACCTCAGGTTCTGCTCGCTCTTGGAGTCCAGATTCCACTTTCCTCTCCTTGTGATCTCCTATTGCCATTTGGTGCAGCGTGATGTTGAACACGATGGGTTGGACTACGCGGCCGACACGGGTATTATAAGAAGGCTTTTTTTACAAACAAACCACTGAGGACGCGGGCAACACACCAGATATTAGAGTTCGAATTTTCAACTCTTTTTCTTTTTGATGCACTTCACTGCACTTGTGTCACTGTCACTTTCTTTTATGTTGCCTTTTTTATACCCGTACTCGAAGAGTAATAGGGTATATTGTATTTTGTGGTAAAAGTGGATGTGTGTAACATAGAGAAGGAGTAATTTCCGACCATATAAAGTATATATATTCTTGATCAGCATCAATAGCCGAGTCGATATAGCCCTGTCTGTCCGTCCGTCTGTCCGTCTTGTTCGTCGCCCATTGCTCGAAGGCTAAAAGAGATAGAGCAACCAAATTTTTTTCCATACTGATGTTATATCTCACTCCTAGAAAAATGTTTCAAAATTTCGCCCCGCCCACTTCCACCCCTACAAAGGGCGCACATCTGTGGCGTCCACAATTTTAAATATTGCAGAAAACGAAAAATGCATAATCATAGATGAAGACCATATCTATAAGGGGCCCAAATCTAAATCGGATCGGATCATTAATATAGCCACAATAGACAAAAACATACGCAGAAACTTCGCTCCCTGCCTTTCGCACTCACACAAAATCGAGTCGATTTGGTTTTTTATATTTTGTGTAGCCTGGATCTCAGAGACTATAAGAGCTAGAGCAACCAAACTTTTGGCAAAGACTCCTGTGATACCAAACCTGAACAAGTGTATTTCAAAATTTCGCTCCGCCCCCTTCCGCCCCCACAATAGACGAAAATCCACAATTTTGAAGAAAGAAAAAAACCAAAAATGCAGTATCATAGGAAATGATCATATCTACCAGATTCCCGAATTTGGTTCAGATCGGATCATTATTGTAGCCACAATGATCAAATGAGTTTTCAGCAGCGGGAATACCCCCGCGCCGTTCAGTGTTTCCCCTCGCCAGATTGCTGCGTAAGTCATTTATTGGGGTTGATTGTCGCAGCAGATTCTCTCACACACACACTCACGCTCACACAAGCTGCCTCGTGCAGTGTACGTGTGTTGTTGTGAGAACTGATGTAGATGATGTAGATGTAGATGTCGATGACAGATGTAGCAAAAATGTAAAATGTAAAAACTGATAAAACATTTTAAAATTCCACATAAATCACTGAGTACGGCTATAAAAAGTAGAGTCGCGTTCGAAGCGACTCCGTACGTTCTTCCTCGTTATTAATTTTTTCTGTCCACCCGGGGGCGCCATGAAATTTTAGAAGAGTTTTTATACCCGGACTCCAAGAGTAAAAGGGTATATTGTATTTGTGGTAAAAGTGGATGTGTGTAACATAGAGAAGGTGTAATTTCCGACCATATAAAGTATATATATTCTTGATCAGCATCAATAGCCGAGTCGATATAGCCCTGTCTGTCCGTCCGTCTGTCCGTTCGTCCGTCTTGTTTGTCGCCCATTGCTCGAAGGCTTAAAGAGATAGAGCAACCAAATATTTTTTCAATACTGATGTTATATCTCACTCCTAGAAAATGTTTTAAAATTTCGAATCTGACTCGGGGGGTGGGGCAGTTCGCTGCTGAAAATTCATTTGATCATTGTGGCTACCATAATGATCTGATCTGAACCAAATTCGGGAATCTGGTAGATATTGTCATTCTCACGATACTGCATTTTTTTTTTTTTTATATCTTCCAAATTGTGGACTTTCGTCTTTTGTGGGAGCGGATGGCGGCGTAGCGAAATTTTGAAATACACTTGTACTGAAATCGTATCACAGGAGTTTGGACAGAAAGTTTGGTTGCTCTAGCTCTTATAGTCTCTGATATCCAGGCGTTCATTTGTACGAAAAACCAAATCGACTCGATTTTGTGTGAGTGCGAAAGAGTGGGAATGATGTTTTTCGAATTGGTTTTCTCTATTGTGGCTATATGAATGATCCGATCCGATTTAGATTTGGGCCCCTGATAGATATAGCCTTTCTCTATGGTTCTGCATTTTCCGTTTTCTCTTTTCTTCAAGAGTGTGGACGCCACAAATGTGCGCCATTTGTGGGGGCGAAAGTGGGCCAGGCCTAATTTTGAGACACTTTTCTAAGGGGTTGGGTCCGGGCTAACTGGGGCGGATGTTTCGTTGTTGCAGTTTGTGCCCGCTTCTACATCGCGGTGCGTAGGGTTTGTGGTCGGCTCTCGGGCTCTTCGGCGCCAACCTAACCAGCAGACACTGATCGCCATAGTGAGGGCGACGCCTACAGTGATCCAGTGCGAGTTGGCGTGACTGGCTGTTAGGCGTTCGATATGCCTGAGGTTACCCAAGCTGAGTTCCTTAGGAAATGCAGACTCAACTTTTTTTCTCGTGGCCTGTGATGTTAAGCTTTGCCATGGCCGAGACTGCTGCCTTTTTTCTTGGAGGCGCCCAGCTGGTTGACATACCAGGTCCCGTTCAGAGAGACCCGGTTGCCATACGTGATGAGGTAGGTGCCGCTAAGATGTTGGGTGTCGCCCGCCTTATCTGTGACTGTCATGTTGGCGTCATTGATGATTAGCGTTCCATGATCCTCGGGGGTGACGGCGGACAGGTGCCCAGGTAGGGTACCGCAGTGGGCGACCGTTCCAGCCACCAGTTGTTGTGCGCAAGTAGGTTTTGGGTGTTCCTTGCAGAAGGTAGCGCCGATGGTTGTCTCGCACTCCGTGATGCTGAGGATGCGTCCGCCGCAGTCGGCCACTGTATTCCCATCGCCGAGGTCCAAGATTGTGTGTTGGTGTTGGACCGGGAATATTGTCTTCTTTTTGCAGAGATAGGTGGGTTTTGGGAATTTCACCAGAAACGTGAGTAGGTCGCGGTTTTGAAAAAACGCTGACCTTGGCTACCGCCAGGAGTTCCACCAAGCGGAGGTTGTTAAGTCGCTGGTCGTTAAATTCCTGAATATCCGCACCGTCCAGTAGAGTGGGGCTGATGATGTTGATTTTGGCCAGGGTTAGGCCTAAGATGAGATTTTGCAGGTCGTTGATGATGATCCTGTTCTTCGCCAAGATGGTTTCGGCCAGCTGCATCCGTTCCGTATCTCCGGATCTGACCAGGTTGTTCATATATTCGGTCAGCTCATTGAGCCGGGTCTGCATCCTTGAATTAAGCTGGATCTGTTTGGCCTCTGACTCTATTAATTGGCCCTGAAACGTATCTGTTCCCAATCCTCAAAAATCTGGCGTCCCGGCGATGGCTTTAAGGGCGCTGCCCAAGATGTTGAGACTGCGTGTGTCCCGGTGGTGTATTTCCAGGTGGCCACCAACGTCCTGATATGCTCAAGTCCGTAGCGAAGATGGGGGCTACCCTGTCAGTGGTAAACCGCGCGGTGGCTTGTTCGGCTTGGAGCGACGTAGGCCGCGTAGGGAGGTGACGTTGGTGGTGTGTTGTAGATAGCCGTATTTTTCCCATAGGACGACGTCGCCATCGACGATAGGGATGTAGTGGGCACTGGAGTAGTCGCTTACTTTCATCATGGTTTGCCGCCGCGGTGGTTGTCAGGGCCAGAAGGATCACTAGCGCGGTCAGTCTGGACTGGTCTTCTGGGCGGCTGGCGGGTTGCATGGCTGGATGTAGTTGGATGTAGACTTTGGGCAGCGTGCGGACAAGACGGTTCGTTGGTTGGAAGCGTTTGGTTTGATGCTGTTGACGGCTAGTAGGATTTCCGAAGGCACTGTTTCTCCGTTGTTAGGTAGTAGTGTTCTGATAGCTCTAGCTCAAGGTCTGGGCTATATATAGGGTGGCCGTAGGTGTTCCCTAGTTGGCGTCGGCCCTTGGCCCCATCGTATCGTATGTTCTTTTGCTGTTGACCAAGGATGGGTCGTGGGTTAGCAGCACCACCGTTGTTGTTTGCTGGGTCGGCGAAATGTGATTCTCCACGTGCAGCGACATTTCCGTTTCTGGTGGTTTGCCGTCGTCAGGGGGGTCGATGCGCTTGCCGGTGTTGTTTGCTGGGTCGGCATCAACGTGTTTTGGAGTTTCGACTGCTGGTGGTTTGCCGTTGTCAGGGGTCGATGAGCTTGCCGGTGTTGTTTGCTGGATCGGCATCATTTTTGTCCAACGTGTTCTGGAACTTCTACTGTGGGTGGTGTTTTGTCGTCGCCAAGGGGTCGATGTGACCGCTGGTGTCGTTTGCTGTATCGGCAAAGTCACTGTCGACCGTGTCGTGGTATTCTTTCAGGTCGTTGATATTTGCGATTTTTAGTTTTCGACTTCCCGGGGTTGCAACTTGACGATATTTGTTGACGCGAAACTTTTGACCTTGTATGGCCCATCATATTTTTGGGGCCAATTTAGCAGCGAACCCGTCGGCTGCGTTGGAGAGGGTGGTGTTGTCTGATCAGTACTAGTTGGCCCACCGTGGGGCGCCATTGTCGTCGGCGGAGATTGTAGTGACGGGATTGTTCTTGACTCGCCCGCTGAATGTTGTTCCGCACTATCGCGAATACTTCTTTGAGTCGGGTTGCCTTAGTATGGGCTGTGTCCGGAGGGCTTCCTGTCCCTGGCGTAACTTCGTCGTATAATGCTCCAGGTAAGGGGGTTTCTCTCCCGTGTAGCAAGAAGGCGGGGCTGAATCAGTTGTTTCGAGACACTGGGTTAATTGCTAGTGATATTTCGGGTATGAGTTCGTCCCATGTGTTTTGATGGTCCTCCACGAATTGTGCAATCATGGTCTTCACTGTCCGATTGGCCCGTTCCGTAGGGTTTTCCTGGGGACAATACGGTGCGGTGTGTTGTAGATCAACGCCGGCTGTTTGCATAAACAGGCGGAATGAGCGGCTGGTGAACTGTGTTCCATTGTCACAGACGAATCGTTTTGGTACGCCGAAGTGACTTAGAATGCGTTCCCGAAAAGCTAGCTCTAGCGTGGCGGTGGTAGCCTTCTTAAGGGGCACTAGTTCGACCCATTTTGAGAAGGTATCGAAGAATACCAGCAGCATGGTGTTCCCTCGTTTTGATCGGGGAAGTGGCCCTACGAAGTCGGCGCATAGTGTGGCGAATGGTTCCTCTGCCCTATGAATTTAAGCATCTTACCCACGGGCTTCCGTTGCAGTGCCTTGAACTTTTGGCAGCTCAGACAGCTGCGTACGTATTTCCTCACATCGCGATATAGACCGGGCCAATAGTATCGTTGTGTTATCCGTGTGATGGTTTTCCGAATGCCGAGGTGGCCTGCCGTGGGCTGATCATGGCATTCCTTGAGGACTCTTTGGCGTCGGTCTTTTGGGACGCAAAGTTTCCATGACACGTAGTCGTGATCGTCGGCTCCGTGGCCCAGATGCCTGTAGAGTTCTCCATTCTCGATGATGTAGTCTGGGTATTTATCGGGTTCCTCTTTGGTTTTGCTGAATCCGTCGTGTGAGCCAGGGGCAAGATGTTGCGTCCTCTTTGATTCTTGCTAGCGTCTCCAAGGGTTGTCGGGACAGGGGCATCGGCAACCACGTTTTTTGTTTTCCTGCTCTGTAGTGGACGTCGTACTGATACTGTTGGGTTCAGTGCCCATCTCGCTATTCTTCCGTAGGGGCTTTCCAGAGTATTCAGCCATTTCAGCGCGAGATGGTCGGTTATAACGTCGAAACGGTATCCTTAAAGGTAGCAACGTAGTTTTCGGATTGCCCAAATGACGGCGAGGCATTCCTTGTCTGTGGCGGAGTAGTTTCCTTCGGCTTGGTTCAAGCGTCGGCTGACATAGGCGATGACGCGTTCCTTTCCTTCGATCTCCTGCGTGAGTACGGCGCCTATGCCGGGTTGCTCGCATCGGTTTGTAGTGAGAACTTGACGTTGAAATCGGGGCTAAAGCAAGTACGGGAGCGGTCGTGAGTAGTTCCTTTAGTTGGTCGAAGGCCGCTTGTGATCTGCGGTCCATGTCCATATTTGTCCTTTCTTGAGTAGCTGAGACATTGGCTGGACTACTGTAGCAAAGTTTGGCACGAATCTTCGGTACCAGGATGCCATTCCGAAGCACTGACGTAGTTCTTTTTAGGTTCGTGGGTGGCTTGAGTTCTTTGACGGCAGCAATTTTGTCGGGGTCCGTGTGGATACCTTCTTCGCTGATGACGTGACCAAGATATTTGATCCGGTTTTGGAAAAATGTGCACTTTTCGCGTTTATCCGCAGGTTCGCTTTTCGAAGGCGAGAGGACTATTGCCAGGTTGTGTAGGTGGTCCTTGAAGTCTCGTCCGACGACGACAATGTCGTCTAAATATGCGAATGCGTAGGGTTCCATGTCGGCTCCGATCACGGTATCAAGGGCCCGTTGGAATGTTGCTGGTGCAGAATGTAATCCGAAGGGCATCACTTTCCATTGATAGAGACCTCTGCCGGGGACCGTGAAGGCGGTGGCTTCTCGACTTCCGTTGGCCATGGGTATTTGCCAGTATCCGTTCTTCAGATCCAGGGTGGTTATGAAGCGTGCGTTCTGTAGGCGCTCCAAGATGTAGTTGATTCTGGGCAGTGGGTATGCGTCAGGAATAGAGTGAGCGTTGAGTTGTCGGTAGTCCACGTTTCCCGATTGGTTCGGCGGCAGCAGTCGACGGTTCGAGTGCCGCGCTTTCCACATTCCCAGCAGAATAGGATTGAAAGCGTTGGTGCAGTCATAGGCGGCGTGTCCAGCTTGTAACATCGGTGACAGGCTGCGCGTGGGTTGGCAATGGGGGTGGTGATCATTCGATGGGCGTTGTGCTGGTTTGATTCGATGCCTGTCTGCGCGGTGTGTCTGCTGAATCCCAAAGGGGTCTCCGGAAGGGTGTACGGTAGGACTCACCTTCTCTGCGGTCTGGGTGCCTTGCCGGCCTGGAGTCTCTTGGTGGGCTTCGCATGGGTGCGGGGCCGTTGCGAGTTTCCTCCTCGTGAATTGAATTCGTACTCTGCCGCTAATCGGGTTAGCTGTGACAAGTTTTTCCAGTTCGTCTCGTCGCACGTATGGTTGGAGTCCTGGCGGGGCGTGGTCGTAGATCCTATAGAGTTTCTTAACTAGGTCGTACTCGGCATGGTGCATGAGTAGCCGTATCTCGATGAGATAGTCTTTGAATGGTTCTTCCATTGTGGAAGAGTGGGCGCCACTCTTAATGATACCTATTTCAGACTGAGGTAAGCTCAGTCTGTCCAGGGTTCTCTACAAGAAACTTTGTAGTATTGCTGGAACTTTAGGGTAGGGCTTGGCCGTGAGACCGAAAGTGGACCGGTCGTGGAGTCTTGTTACCGTGTAGGTGCTTTGGGCGATCGCATTTTGGCGATGAAAGGAAAAACGCTGACACCTGAGTTTTTGGTGTATGCGGTAATATGGCTTGTTGTGACCTGATTTTTTGTGTTCGCGCTCGGCGAAGAAATGATGACTCTTCGTGAGT
This sequence comes from Drosophila bifasciata, assembly GCA_009664405.1. Classification (NCBI taxonomy): domain Eukaryota; kingdom Metazoa; phylum Arthropoda; class Insecta; order Diptera; family Drosophilidae; genus Drosophila; species Drosophila bifasciata. The sequence goes on from WIOZ01000146.1 coordinate 18,770, forward strand.
TTTGGTTTTGATGTTATTTAACTGGCTTTTTTATTTATGTTCTGTATTGTTCTCTCGTGGTTTGGTGTCGTGTAGTGGTTTCGTGTATTGTGTTCTTGCGGCGGCGATACGATTTAGAATAGGCGATGGACTGCCCCGATGGATCGCGGGCCTGGCCTATTACAAAGGCCGATTTCAGTGCTGAGTTCGGAAGTCTGGGAGCTGGGTGGGTGTCGAGTTCTCCGGCGCGTGCCACCGGCCCGGTCATTGCCTCGGTTGCACCGAGAAATGAGCTGAGTCTAGATTTGGCACTTTGGTCATTGACTCGTTTGCACCGAGAAATGACCTGTGTGGAGTTATGTAACTCGGGGGGGGGAGACTGTGGCGCGTGTGTCGATTCTGCATGAATCGATCGGCGCGTGGACTGTAAATGTCCGGTGTATGGTGTTTTTGTGTTGTTACAAAATATGGTACGTGGTATGGTGTTTTGTGTTCTGTATTGGGTCTTACAAAGTATTACAAAATATGGTAAATGTATATCCAATAGCTTCTTGTGTTGGATTGGGTCTTTACCTATTGCAAAGTATTACAAAATATGGTAAATGTATCTTATTGTGTATTGTGTTTTGTAACTTGGGGATATGACTATGAATATGTATAGGAATGTAACGGTTCGTTACAATGGTTCCGCATTTTCCGTTTTTCTTTTCTTCAAAGTGTGGACGCCACAAATGTGCGCCATTTTGTGGGGGCGGGAAGTGGGCCAGGCCTAATTTTGAGACACTTTTCTAAGAGTGAGATATAATATCAGTCTGGAAAATAAATTTGGTTTCTCTAGCTCGTATAGCCGCCGAGCAATGGGCGACAAACAAGACGGACGGACAGACGGACATTTACCACAAATACAATATACCCTTTTACTCTTTGAGTACGGGTATAATGAGAAAAGAAAAATACGGAGTCGCTGTGCACGCGACTCTGTGATTTATGTAGAATTTTCAAATGTCTTATTAGTTCTTACATTTTACATTTTTTTTTTGCTACATCTGTCATCTACATCAACATTATCTACATCACTTCTCACAACAACACACGTACACTGCTGAATGTGTGAGCAGTGTGGGAGCGAGAAAGAAAAGACTATCATCACCATAAACGAGTTACTCTGCAAGGGGGCAGGGGAATCGCTGCTTCAGTTTATCATTGTGGGTATAATAATGATCCGATCTGAACCAAATTCGGGAATCTGGTAGATATGATAATTTCCTTCGATACTGAATTTTTCTTTTTTTTTCCATCTTCAAAATTGTGGATTTTTTGTTTTTTTGTGGTGGCGAAGGGGGGGCGTGGCGAAATTTTTGAAATACACATGTACTGAAGTCGTATCACAGGAGCTTGGACAGAAAGTGTGGTTCCTCTAGCTCTTATAGTCTCTGAGATCCAGGCATTCATTGGTACGAAAAAAGGCAAAGTCGACACGATGGTGTGTGAGTTCGAGCGAGAGGGAACGATGTTTTTCTCGAAATGGTTTCCTTCATTGAGGCTATGCTAATAATCCGATCCAATTCAGTTTTGAGCTTCTGATAAATATGGTCTTTTTCTATGATTCTGCATATTTTGTTTTCTTTGAATATGTTTCGTTTCGAGAAGATGTGTGCCATCCAGGTTACCGAGCCTTCTATAAATATGTAGGTCGGCTCAATGGTTGTGCACCCGGGGAAGTGAGTGTCTAGTAAGATGTGTAGGGACTCCTCACTGGAGCTAGTCCATCGTTACGCTTAAGGTATCCCACCGAGGTGGTAGTTTTTGAGAGAATCTTACGCAGCCGTGCTGCTTCTGAAAATTCCTCTATTTCTGTACAGTGTTTTTTTGCCACGAGGCTCTTTTTTGCCCTTCTTGTTTATTTTTTGTAGAGGGCTAGACTATGTTTGTAGTCTTCCCAGTGTTCCTCCTCGTCGGTGTTTTTTTTGGCTCTGTTGAAGAGGGCCCTGCTTCTCCTACGTAGGATATCTATTTGTTTTGACCACCATGGGGGTTTCTTTTTCCCTCTCGGTTTTGTTGCGGGGCATGCTGCCATGAAGGACTTGTTGCATGCTTCCGTAAATGTATCCACTAGACAATTTAAGTCATTTGGGTGTCCGGGCACCGTGGTGCCATGATGGGGCGCAGTTCCTCCATTTTATACCCGTACTCGAAGAGTAAAAGGGTATATTGTATTTTGTGGTAAAAGTGGATGTGTGTAACATAGAGAAGGAATAATTTCCGACCATATAAAGTATATATATTCTTGATCAGCATCAATAGCCATGTCTGTCCTTCTTGTTTGTCGTCATTGCTCGGAGGCTATAAGAGCTAGAGCAACCAATTACATCCAGACTAATGTAATATCTCACTCCTAGAAGTGTGTTTCAAAATTTCGCCCCGCCCACTTCCGCCCTCACAAAAGGCGCACATCTGTGGCATCCACAATATTCAACATAACAGAAAACTAGAAATGCAGAATCATAGAGAAACCCTATATCTATCAGAGCCCAAATCTAAATCAAATCGGATCATTAGATCATTAGCTATTACCAGTTGGAAACGTTTTTTGCAGCTAATTTATCGGAGATTCTAAACCCTTACCCCTTCTCTTAACAATAGGTTAGGTTAGGTTAGGTTATATTGGCTGTCGGGCTGTCATGAGCCCGACACACATAGGCCGGCTTCGGCTCGTTGTGGTACCAGTGAATCAATGGCCCTTCCTGCCGTGAGAGACATCCTGTCAGCAATTATCCTATCCGGCTGCGCTAATGAAATTCGCTATCTTTCTGAGACAAATATTGGACATCAGTGATATGTCTGTGAAAAAGGGCGAGCCCAAGTGTTGTAGCCTTCTTCTACTGAGAGCCGGGCAGGATCAGAACAGGTGCTCCACTGTTTCCTCCTCTTCCTCATCTCTACAGTTGCGGCAGTAATCATTATATAGGTCTCCCATTCTTCTGGCATGGGTTGCTATTAGCCAGTGTCCCGTAAGGGATCGAATGACAGAGCTGCACCTTTTTTCTGTAGAGCTTACATAGCTCAGTGGTGCGCTTCGTGTTTATAGTAGGCCACGTTTTTTGCGTGATGCGACATCGTGGTGTGTTTTGCCACCGACTGTCGTCTAGTCGCATAAACTGCTCTTTTATGATGAGCTTGCAGGTGGCCATAGGCATGCATACACTGCTCGCCACTTGAATAGGACACCTCTAAAGTAGATTTTCTATAGTTAATTGCTGCTAAACCAAGCCATCTAGGAAAATAATTTTTGTGTTCTTTTAAAGTTTATTTAAATGTAGTAATTTGACGAAAATAAAAAAAAAATTATTCAAAAGTTGTAAGTATATAAAAACATTGCTAACCATATATGTATATCCTTCTTGTTGTGAAGAAAGGAGGTAGTAGTGCCAGCTCTGGCCAGTTCATCTGCTATGCAGTTACCTTAAATGTCCTGGTGACCCGGGACCCATATCAGGCTAATAGCAAACTTTTGAGCCATCTCATTTGAAAAGATTTGCGGCATTTTGCTACGGCCGAGTTCGAGAGCTTCCCAGATTGCCGTGACTTCCGTTTGGAAGACACTGTAGTGATCCGGAAGCTTGAAAAAGTGCCTTATATTTAATTGCTCGGAGTAGATACCTCCTCCTACTTTATTGTCCATTTTGGAGCCATCCGTGAAGATCTGTATGGCTCCATCAGGACCCGGAGTTCCTCAAGCCAGCTATCACGGTGAGGGATATTTATTTCAAAGGGAGTTTCAGTATACTCCCTCGGAATGCAGTTGTCCGTTTTGTGGGGACGTTTTTTGTTTTCATTTAGAATGGATGAGTGTCCCATATTTTGCGGTACCCATTGATCAGAGTCTCTAAGACGAATGGCTGCCATGAGTGCCTGAGCCTTTCCCGCAAGATCAGGACTCTGGAGGCACAGGACAGCGTTTAGCGCATCATTCGGTATGGTGCGAAGTGCTCCACTGATGCAGAGTGCGGCAGTTTTTTGAACCTTGCCGAGCATTTTGGTGATGGACTTTTTTGATAGGGCCGTCGACCACACCGTGACTCCGTAGAGAAGTATTGGTCTAACTATTGCTAAATATATCCATTGGACTCTACTTGGGATTATGCCCAGGCTTTCTTGCTGGCGTAGAGGGCTATCGTAGCCATCTTCATTCTTTCTTTGATGTTTTGGTTCCAGTTGAGCTTGCTGTCAATTACCAACCCCAGGTAACCGGCACTATCGCTGAAGGATAGCCTGCATTCGTTAAGTATTGTGTATTGTATTTACGGGAAAATAATACAAGTTCCGTTTTCAAGGGATTTACTCCCAGTCCGCGCGATTTTTGTCCAATCTGATAGTTTCGCGAGCTTTGCTGACATTAGGTCGCAGAGTGTTTGAGGGAATTTTCGAGAAGATTATAGCAACGTCATCCGCGTAAGCCATTTTTTGTAGAGGGCTAGACTATGTTTGTAGTCTTCCCAGTGTTCCTCCTCGTTGGCGCTTTTGGCTCTGTTGAAGAGGGGGCCCTGCTTCTCCTACGTAGGATATCTATTTGTTTTGACCACCATGGGGGTTTCTTTTCCCTCTCGGTTTTGTTGTATCCACTAGACGATTTAAGTCATCTTGAGTGTCCGGGCACCGTGGTGCCATGATGGGGAGCAGTTCCTCCATTTTTATACCCGGACTCGAAGAGTAAAAGGGTATATTGTATATGTGGTAAAAGTGGATGTGTGTAACATAGAGAAGGAATAATTTCCGACCCTATAAAGTATATATATTCTTGATCAGCATCAATAGCCGAGTCGATATAGCCCTGTCTGTCCGTCCGTCTGTCCGTCTGACCGTCTGTCCGTCCGTCTTGTTTGTCGTACATTGCTCGAAGGCTATAAAAGCAAGAGCAACCAACCTTTTATCCAGTCTGATGTGATATCTCACTCCTAGAAAAGTGTTTCAAAATTTTGCCCCGCCCACTTCCGCCCCCCACAAAGGGCGCACATCTGTGGCGGCCACAATTTTGACAATAACAAAAAACTAAAAATGCAGAATCATAGAGACAGCCCATATCTATCAGGGGCCCAAATCTGAATCGGATCGGATCATTAATATAGCCACAATAGAGGCAAATATACGAAAAACTTCGCTCCTCTCTTTCGCACTCACACAAAATCGAGTCGATTTGGTTTTCGTAAAATGAACGCCTGGATCTCAGAGACTATAAGAGCTAGAGCAACCAAATTTTTTGCCCAGACTCCTGTGATACCGAACCTGAACCTTCCGCCCCCACAAAAGACGAAAATCCACAATTTTGCAGATAGAGAAAAACGAAAAATGCAGTATGGTAGAAAATGATCATATCTACCAGATTCCCGAATTTGGTCCAGATCGGATCATTATTATAGCCACATTGATGAAATGAATTTTCAGCAGCGAGCTGCCGCACCCCCCTTTACAACCATAACAAAATATACATTTATTTTGTGGGTTGATATCTGCTGCTGATTCTCTCACACTCACACTCGCACGCTCTGTATCGTGCAGTGTACGTGTGTTGTTGTGAGAACTGATGTAGATGTAGATGACAGATGCATCAAACAAATGTAAAATGTAAAAACTGATTAAACATTTGAAGATTCCACATAAATTACATGTGTACTGACTGAGTACGGGTATAAAAGTAGAGTCGCGCCTACAGCGACTCCGTACGTTCTTTCTCGTTTTTACTATATATATCCCAGTTGGTTTTCTTTGGGATTGATGTAGTCAAGTGGTTTTGGGCACTCGAGTGCCCGTCAGAGAAGGAATGGTCCTCTAGGACTTTCTAGCTCTCGATTAAGTCTGACCTTTTGTGAGACACTAGAGTGAGGTCAATGACCTCCTGTCGATTCTTTATAATGAATGTGGGGTCGTTACCCCGATTACAAATTACCATATTAGAGTCAAGGATAAAGCTAAATAGTGACTCACCCCTCGCATTTTGTGTCCCATTGTGTGTGGTGAGCGTTGGCATCGCAGCCTATTAAAAGGCCTATGTCCGAACTTTCACTGTCGCTGGCTAGCACGCGTATCAGTTATCCTGGAGGATCGCTTTCCTCGTGCGCCATGTAGGGCGTCACCAACATCAGGTGTATCCCTTGCAGCTAAAGTTATGCCGTTGCTAAAGTTATGGATCAGAAAGATGTTAAGGTGCTTTCTAGCAAGTATACAGGTGCAAATTTTACCTTCGTTTTTGAGCAGCAATTAGCTTGTACTCCTTCGTCGCTAATCCACAGACCTTGTCTCCTGCTACCCAAGGCTCCTGGATTAGGACTACATCTGTTCCGCTCTCGTCAAAGCGGGTATTAGGGCAGCTGCTGCTGCTTTACAGTGGTGGAGATTGATTTGAAGTACCCGTAGGGTCATAATCAGGTTTCTCCACCGCTGTAACATCGGCGCGTCAGTGTCGTCGACGATATAGTCGTCTTCCCGACACATGGCCTCGAACTCATGCATGAGCATTGTGTCCGAGGGGTAGCCGTCCTGCTCCGGCTCCAGCTCGCAGTCGGGTGCTTTGATCTCCGAGGAAGCGTCCTGCCCGACAGGGTTGTCGACAGGACGCGCCTCGGCCGCTGCATCCGACTTGTACACCTTTATGGTGACAGAGCTGAAGCCAAAGTTCAGCTCGCCTCTAGCTGCCTCTATCGGGGCCAGCGACTCCTTGTTAAGGACGACCACCACTAGGTTTGTGGGGCGCGTCGTCCTCTCCACCTTTACCACCTTCCAGTCCGAGGAAGGAAGGGTGGGTTGCATCTCTGCAACATCTTAAGGATGCGGGCCGGCTCCTTGAAGGAGGCAGGCACTCTCACCCTAGGTCTACTGGGCACCTCGCTCCAGTCAACAGCAAACAGATTCGCCCCTGGGCGACTTCTCCGACTTGCGCTACCGCTGCTTTGTAAAGCTGGACGGATCGCGTCCAGGCTATAATTTTGATCGTACCCTGATACCACCCCATGTCTTTGCAGACTGGGCCGGGCTCCGATTCCAGCAGCTCGAAGCAGCCGTCGGCCAGTGCCGCTTCCACCCACTTACACTGGTTTCTTGGGATTATTGCATCCGCGCTGCTTTTGTCGAGGACGCCGATAAGCGTCCTCTCCTTGGCAATCTGCGCGAATGAGACTTTCGGCAGCGCCCTGGAGCGCTTTGGGGCGGGCCCCGGAGTCTCCTGCGAGCGCTGCCTCTTGGGTTGGCGCCTCTTTGCCTCCTTGCCGAAGTTGGGGAGCACCCTTGAAGCCCACTCAACCTTCTTAAGCCACTGGTCCGATGGGATGGACGTCATCGTAGCGCGCTCTGCCTACGACGGATGTTGCCAGCACTCCGTCTTTCGGCATACGTATATTTAGTGGCTTGAGCACTGGTCGATGGAGACTCGACCCCTGCCACCTTACCAGCAGGCAGAGCAGCCGCAGCTCGCCACCCACCCCCCCGAACTGGGATGGGACCCCTTAGGGTTCGCTCCAGCACTTGTCGCCAAGCAGGATTTTCCTGCTGTAATGTGGGTTAGGCCACGCCTTTGGGCCGCTGCCTTTCCCTGTTTGGGATTGCTCCCAGTGGCAATTGGGGAGTGCCATGCTCAGTTTTGTTGTTTTTGTTTCTTCCATTCTGATCCCACGAGATGCAAAGAAGGGGCAAGGTCCGTCCAGGCAGAGATTCGCTTTGCCCGGATAAGGCATACTTAGAACAGGGGCATCAAGTCCCTGAGCAGACCGTTCACGACTGGGCTAGATTTTTATACCGTGGCCCCGGCCAGGTGCTATCGGCACGGTTCGTATGACACTCTTAGTCCGGCCCGGTGTGAGATGAGTGTGGGGGTTGGGATGTGGGTAGGTAGTGTGTAGGGAAGGGGAAGTATGTGAGCTACTTAAAGAGGCGGCACCACAAGCGCAACGTCAGTGTTGCTGCGTCGCGAACACCCGCTGGCTGTCCGGGACTGCTTATTTTCCGTACTCTCCCTCAGACTCAACTGTGTTGAATTTCTTTGATGCCCGCTTATTCGAAGCTAACCTACACAGTAGGCCATTCGCTATCCGCAACGTGCGAGCCGTCCGGTGGCCTCAGCTAGGCTCCCTCGAACCACCTCAAAGCTCAATGAGTACCAGTACCAGTACTCAATGTGTCGCTGTTAACGGGAGACTACTTTTATACCCGTACTCAGTCAGCACGCATTTGATTCATGTGGAATTTTAAAATATTTTATAATTCTTTACATTTTACATTTCACATATTTTTGCATCTGTCATCTATATCTATTTCACTTCTTACAACAACACAGCTGAAGGGTGGGAGGCTAGCTGCTAAAAATTCATTTAATCATTATCGCTACAATAATGATCCGTTCTGAACTATATTAAGCAATCTGGTAGATATGATCATTCTATACGATACTGCAGTTTTGTTATACCCGTACTCGAAGGTAAAGGGGTATATTGTATATCAATGGTAAAATGTATTGTAACATAGAGAAGGAATCATTTCTGACCATATAAAAGTATATATATGTGGGGGTTTTGGTTTATTATAAATAAAGTATAAGTAAGTTTAGTAAGATATTGAATGGATCGTGTACCAAACGATTACAGAGTTTTAAGCGTCGTTTTCGTCGTCTCGTCTCTTTCCACAGTTCTCTCGCATCGTAGGCTGGATCAAAACTGCCTCTCTCGGCCTCTCGCTTGCCGATCTGCTCTCTGCTCTCGTCTTACTTCGTCGTCGCTCGTAAATCAAAATCTCAAAATCCAGTCCACATCCGGCCGTCCTGACTATGCGCTCGCCTCCGAATGCATCGTCGCTATCGTCGTTCTTGTAGCCTGTGGACCAGGGCTTCAGATACTCCGCACACGAAGAGGGTGCTTTGGGCCATCGGAATTGACAACTTTTTGACGTCGCAAGCGTTGTTATGCTTCGCCTTTGTAATCTGGTACGGACCCAAAACATCGGCTTTAGTCCGCTATAAATTGAGTCCTCTTTACGGCAACTGGGTCACCAACGTCATACCTCGCCTGGCTGCTTTACGTCGCAGGTTATACGTCTTCTTGTTCTCGTCTTGCAGATTCAGAATTTGAGTCTTCGCTTTTGCCCATAGCTCATTGCGGTCGTCTTCAAATGCAATGATGGACTCTTTATGATACAATGATACAAGCAGGGTTGCCAAACGTCAGGCTTTGGCTGCGTAGCTTTAATATGATCTCGTTAGATGTTGTTGACTTTGTAGGGTATAATCAGCAAAACTTCGTGAAGGCGTCTATAACAGCAAGGATATGTTTATAGCTCTTGCTGGTTGACTCCAGTGGACTGTAAGATACCTATCTCAGGCTAAGGTAGGCTCAGTCTGTCCCTGCAAGGAATTTGTAGTTCGCTGGAACTTTATGGCGAGGGGGGTTGGCCGCGAGACCGAAAGTCTGAGCTCTGGCTATGTTACCGGGTGATGGTAACGGCTGGGGAAATGTTGGTGTTGGTCATCGGTCCGCGCTATTTAAAGCCGGCATCTGGTGTGGGGGACCGCTGAGTCTGCAGTTCTGTCTTGTGGTGTGGGATTCTTGGGAAGTGGGTTACAGTGTGAGAATGGTCGCCTTGGAGTTTTCGGGTCGAGGTTGGGTGAATGGGTCTTGGGGTTGAGGTTGGGTGAGATGTCGGAGATGTGGGGCGCGCTTTCTGCTGTAATAGCATCGCGGAAATTGATTGGGGTCGGGTTGAGTGTAGTGTGGTTTAATTGTCTAGGTCTTATGGTACTATGACAGTAGTAGGGGTATGGTCTTATGATACTAGTAGATGTTATGTGGCTGTGTGTGTAGATGTAATTGTATAGGGGCCATGTATATGGTCCGTTACAGGAACAAAAAGTCAAAGTCTGAAGCGGAACATATGTTTTTTAAAGGTGGTGCAAAAGACCTTCTTGTTTACATCGCTTGCGATTGCGCAGCAATCGATTTACTTATTGATTTTGTCGTCTAAGCTTGGTATATAGTACTGCTTGCCGATTAATTCCTTCGTCTTCTTTATGGCAAAGTGTCGTCTAACGTGAGCTTTGCCGATGGTCTTCTGCATATCCTTGGAACCACCATCAATTCAACATCTTTGACTAGTTTGTAGAGAATTCCTGACTTTACAAAGAAGTCGTCGTACTGCTGATTGGCTTCGTTTATTCATAATCGTTTTCAAATGTTCATCTTGCTTTTTGCGCCTGTTCTATGCCAGCTAAAATGCCATCACCTATGAGCATAACGGGATATCGTGAAAGTGCATTCACATGACGCATTCGGGATCCTGCGCGATGATCAACTTTATAGTTGTACTCCTTTGTTCTCGAACTTTTGCTCTGTGTAAAACTCGTTTACCGCGTTGTTTATATTCAGCTGAGAATTGTCCATCGCTACGTCGATTCTCATAATGGACGATTCGTCATACAGACCCTCGTTATTTTCATTTGGCATTTTACTGGTTTTCACTCAATTGCGATTTAACGATATTTCTGCGTGCAAACAAAGCTCCTTCCCGATGATCAGTTTGATGTCCATGAACTTTGCAGCAACAATATAAAAGTTTAACAAATATTCTTCGTCGTCAATGTGTATGCTATGATTAACCTGGCTTGATATTGTCAGCTTTTCTCTCACTTCCGAAACCGACCCACATACTCTGCAGTCTTTTAATTTTGTCATACGCACTTCCTCGTAAAATCTTCACGTATAATGTTAAATTTACTGCCAGTGTCAAACAATGCCATACACTTTGTATTTTTAATCGAAACTTCTTTAGATTTTTAAATCAGTTTTATTTGAAACTACTCGCATGGTTTTGTTTTTCATCGTTTTGTTTCTCACTTCTTTCCTTGGATTTTTCATATGTGCCCAAACTGATTACACTTGAAGCACTTTCTTCATTTCTCTTTGTTTGTGCAGCTGCTGTCCCTTCTCTCCACAGTTAAAACAAACAACGTGTTTTTGCCCACCTGTGTATTATTTTGACCAAACTGCATCTTTTTATCTCTTCCAATTATAACACTCTTCTTCATTTTTCTCGCTTATTATACCCGTACTCGAAGAGTAATAGGGTATATTGTATTTGTGGTAAAAGTGGATGTGTGTAACACACAGAAGGAGGCGTTTCCGACCCATAAAGTATATATATATTCTTGATCAGCATCAATAGCCGAGTCGATATAGCCATGTCTGTCCGTCCGTCTGTCCGTCCGTCCGTCCGTCTGTCCGTCCGTCTGTCCGTCCGTCTGTCCGTCCGTCTTGTTTTCACTCATTGCACGAAGGCTATTAGAGCTAGACCAATCAAATTTTTTTTTTCCAGACTGATGTGATATCTCACTCCTAGAAAAGTGTTTCAAAATTTCGCCCCGCCCACTTGCGTCCACAATTTTAAAGATAGCAGAAAACGAAAATGCAGAATCATAGAAACAGCCTCTATCTATCAGGGGGCCCAATTCTGAATCGGATCGGATCATTAATATAGCCACAATAGAGGTAAATATACGAAAAACTTCGCTCCATCCCTTTCGCACTCACACAAAATCAGGTAATTTTGGTTTTCGTAAAATGAACGCCTGGATCTCAGAGACTATAAGAGCTAGAGCAACCAAACTTTTGGCCAAGACTCCTGTGATACCAAACCTGAACAAGTGTATTTCAAAATTTCGCCCCGCCCCCTTCCGCCCACCCCCAAAGACGAAAGGCCACAATTTTGAAGATAGGAAAAACGAAAAATGCAGTATTGTAGAGAATGACCATATCTACCAGATTCCCGAATTTGGTTCAGATCGGATCATTATTGTAGCCACAATGATCAAATGAATTTTCAGTAGCGGGGGTTGCCCCGCAACAAAATATACATTTTATTAGGGTTGATGGCAGCAGCGCTGCGGCGGCTGCTACTGATTCTCTCACACGCACACTTACGCTCAAACATGCTGCCTCGTGCAGTGTACGTGTGTTGTTGTGAGAACTGATGTAGATGTAGATGTCGATGACAGATGTAGCAAACAAATGTAAAATGTAAAAATGATAAAACATTTTAAAATTCCACATAAATCACATGTGTACTGACTGAGTACAGGTATAAAAGTAGAGTCGCGCTCGAAGCGACTCCGTACGTTCTTTCTCGTTTTTTCATTATCTTTTAGTTTGTTTTTAAAGTTACTCATAATTTTCGCACCATATGAAATTGTTTTTATTTAATGCCATCTCGTCAACACAGTCAATCACGTATGTATTGCATTAGTGCATTAGTAGCAGTCTTCAAATTTACTCTCGAAACAATATCTCTCATGCGATAAAATACTCTAGAACGCTTTTTGGGTCGTCGTTTACTTTCGTTGAGCTGCATTTGTATCTGTTTGCTATTGACTGTCGACTTTAATTCGTTCAATAGCGCTCTTCAACGTTTTTCATGAGTTGTGAGGGCGACAATGGCCCCACAATATACTGTAAAATACCTATCTCAGACTGAGGTAGGCTCAGTCTGTTGTATTTTCTCTTGTTTTTATATTGGTTTTATATTTCGTGGTAGTTCTTGGAGTGTTTTCGTGTGTTTTATATTGGTTTTATATTTCGTGGTAGTTCTTGAGTGTTTTCGTGAGTAGCGTCGGTAACCGCGGCGATGGTCGGCTGATGGACTGCCCTGATTGATCGCAGGCCCGGCCTATTTAAGGCCGATTTCTAGCGCTGAGTCCGCAAGTCTTGGTTACTAGAGTGGTGTCGAGTTCTCCACGCGTGCCACCGACACGGTCATTGCCTCGGTTGCACCGAGAAACGAGCTGAGTCTAGGCTTTGGTCATTGGCTCGGTCGTACCGAGAAATGATGACACTTCGTGAGTTTTGGTTTTCGATGTTATTTAACTGGCTTTTATTTGTATTTTTTTGTATTGTTCTCTCGGGGTTTGGTGTCGTGTAGTGGTTTCGTGTATAGTGTTCTTGCGGAGGCGATGCGACTTAGAATAGGCGATGGACTGCCGTGTTGGTTTATGATAGGCGATGGACTGCCGTGTTTTAGGATAGGCGATGGACTGCCGTTACTGTGTAGAATAGGCGATGGACTGCCGTTTTGGTTTATGATAGGCGATGGACTGCCGTTTCTGTGTAGAATAGGCGATGGACTGCCGTGTTTTAGGATAGGCGATGGACTGCCCCGATGGATCGCCTATTTAAGGCCGATTTCAGTGCTGAGTCCGCAAGTCTGGGTGCTGGGTGGGTGTCGAGTTCTCCGGCGCGTGCCACAAGCCCGTTCATTGCCTCGGTTGCACCGAAATGAGCTGAGTCTAGATTTGGCACTTTGGTCATTGACTCGGTTGCACCGAGAAATGACCTGTGTGAGTTGTGTAACTCGGGGGAGGGAGACTGTGGCGCGTGTGTCGATTCTGCATGAATCGATCGGCGCGTGTGACTTGAAATTTACAGAGTAAGGTGTACTGTGTTTGTGTTGTTTGTGTATCGATATATGTATGAAAAAGTAACTTAGTGCTATTAATATGAATATATATATGAATGTAACGGGCCCTGGTCCCAGGGTTCGTTACCCTTTCTTCCGGGTGGGTTACAAGTGGCCACTGTCGTTATCGTTGCGTTGCGGGCGTAGGGCCCGCGGGATCCTTCCGACGTGTTTTGGCGTTTCTATTGGTGGTTTTCAGCGAAACCGTCGGCTGCGTTGGAGGTGGTGTTGTCTGATCAGTACTAGTTGGCCCACAGTGGGGCGCCATTGTCGTCGGCGGAGATTGTAGTGACGGGATTGTTCTTGACTCGCCCGCTGAATGTTGTTCCGCACTATCGCAAATACTTCTTTGAGTCGGGTTGCTTTAGTGTGGGCTGTGTCGGAGGGCTTCCTGTCCCTGGTGTAACTTCGTCGTATAATGCTCCAGGTAAGCGAGGTTCTCTCCCGTGTAGCAAGAAGGCGGGGCTGAATCCAGTTGTTTCGAGACACTGGAGTTAATTGCTAGTGATATTTCGGGTATGAGTTCGTCCCATGTGTTTTGATGGTCCTCCACGAATATTGCAATCATGGTCTTCACTGTCCGATTGGCCCGTTCCGTAGGGTTTTCCTGGGGACAATACGGTGCGGTGTGTTGTAGATCAACGCCGGCTGTTTGCATAAACAGGCGGAATGAGCGGCTGGTGAACTGTGTTCCATTGTCACAGACGAATCGTTTTGGTACGCCGAAGTGACTTAGAATGCGTTCCCGAAAAGCTAGCTCTAGCGTGGCGGTGGTAGCCTTCTTAAGGGGCACTAGTTCGACCCATTTTGAGAAGGTATCGAAGAATACCAGAAGCATGGTGTTCCCTCGTTTTGATCGGGGAAGTGGCCCTACGAAGTCGGCGCATAGTGTGGCGAGTGGTTCCTCTGCCCTGCGGGTAAGCATCTTACCCACGGGCTTGCGTTGCAGTGCCTTGAACTTTTGGCAGCTCAGACAGCTGCGTACGTATTTCCTCACATCGCGATATAGACCGGGCCAATAGTATCGTTGTGTTATCCGTGTGATGGTTTTCCGAATGCCGAGGTGGCCTGCCGTGGGCTGATCATGGCATTCCTTGAGGACTCTTTGGCGTCGGTCTTTTGGGACGCAAAGTTTCCATGACACGTAGTCGTGATCGTCGGCTCCGTGGCCCAGATGCCTGTAGAGTTCTCCATTCTCGATGACGTAGTGTGGGTATTTATCGGGTTCCTCTTTGGTTTGCTGAATCCGTCATTGTGAGCCAGGGGCAAGATGTTGCGTCCTCTATGATTCTTGCTAGCGTCTCCAAGGGTTGTCGGGACGGGGCATCGGCAACCACGTTTTGTTTTCCTGCTCTGTAGTGGACGTCGTACTGATACTGTTGGGTTCGAGGTGCCCATCTCGCTATTCTTCCGTAGGGGCTTTCCAGAGTATTCAAGCCATTTCAGCGCGAGATGGTCGGTTATAACGTCGAAACGGTATCCTTAAAGGTAGCAACGTAGTTTTCGGATTGCCCCAAATGACGGCGAGGCATTCCTTGTCTGTGGCGGGTAGTTTCCTTCGGCTTGGTTCAAGCGTCGGCTGACATAGGCGATGACGCGTTCCTTTCCTTCGATCTCCTGCGTGAGTACGGCGCCTATGCCGAGGTTGCTCGCATCGGTTTGTAGTGAGAACTTGACGTTGAAATCGGGGCAAGCAAGTACGGGAGCGGTCGTGAGTAGTTCCTTTAGTTGGTCGAAGGCCGCTTGTGATCTGCGGTCCATGTCCATATTTTTCCTTTCTTGAGTAGCTGAGACATTGGCTGGACTACTGTAGCAAAGTTTGGCACGAATCTTCGGTACCAGGATGCCATTCCGATGCACTGACGTAGTTCTTTTTAGGTTCGTGGGTGGCTTGAGTTCTTTGACGGCAGCAATTTTGTCGGGGTCCGTGTGGATACCTTCTTCGCTGATGACGTGACCAAGATATTTGATCCGGTTTTGGAAAAATGTGCACTTTTCGCGTTTATCCGCAGGTTCGCTTTTCGAAGGCGAGAGGACTATTGCCAGGTTGTGTAGGTGGTCCTTGAAGTCTCGTCCGACGACGACAATGTCGTCTAAATATGCGAATGCGTAGGGTTCCATGTCGGCTCCGATCACGGTATCAAGGGCCCGTTGGAATGTTGCTGGTGCAGAATGTAATCGAAGGGGCATCACATTCCATTGATAGAGACCTCTGCCGGGGACCGTGAAGGCGGTGGCTTCTCGACTTCCGTTGGCCATGGGTATTTGCCAGTATCCGTTCTTCAGATCCAGGGTGGTTATGAAGCGTGCGTTCTGTAGGCGCTCCAAGATGTAGTTGATTCTGGGCGGTGGGTATGCGTCAGGGAATAGAGTGAGCGTTGAGTTGTCGGTAGTCCACGTTTCCCGACGTGGTTCGGCGGCAGCAGTCGACGGTTCGAGTGCCGCGCTTTCCACATTCCCAGCAGAATAGGATTGAAGCGTTGGTGCAGTCGTAGGCGGCGTGTCAGCTTGACCACATCGGTGACAGGCTGCGCGTGGGTTGGCAATGGGGTGGTGATCATTCGATGGGCGTTGTGCTGGTTTGATTCGATGCCTGTCTGCGCGGTGTGTCTGCTGAATCCCAAAGGGGTCTCCGGAAGGGTGTACGGTAGGACTCACCTTCTCTGCGGTCTGGGTGCCTTGCCGGCCTGGTGTCTCTTGGCGGGCTTCGCATGGGTGCGGGGGCCGTTGCATTGTTTCCTCTCGTGAATAAGCCAGTACTCTGCCGCTAATCGGGTTAGCTGTGACAAGTTTTCCAGTTCGTTTCGTCGCACGTATAGTTGGAGTCCTGGCAGGGGCGTGGTCGTAGATCCTATAGAGTTCCTTAACTAGGTCGTACTCGGCATGGTGCATGAGTAGCCGTATCTCGATGAGATAGTCTTTGAATGGTTCTTCCATTGTGGAAGAGTGGGCGCCACTCTTAATGATACCTATTTCAGACTGAGGTAAAGCTCAGTCTGTCCAGGGTTCTCTACAAGAAACTTTGTAGTATTGCTGGAACTTTAGGGTAGGGCTTGGCCGTGAGACCGAAAAGTGGACCGGGCGTGGAGTCTTGTTACCGTGTAGGTGCTTTGGGCGATCGCACTTGGCGATGAAAGGAAAAACGCTGACACCTGAGTTTTGGTGTATGCGGTAATATGGCTTGTTGTGACCTGATTTTTTTTGTGTTCGCGCTCGGCGAAGAAATGATGACTCTTCGTGAGTTTTGGTTTTTGATGTTATTTAACTGGCTTTTATTTATGTTCTGTATTGTTCTCTCCGGGGTTTGGTGTCGTGTAGTGGTTTCGTGTATAGTGTTCTTGCGGCGGCGATACGATTTAGAATAGGCGATGGACTGCCCCGATGGATCGCGGGCCTGGCCTTTTTAAGGCCGATTTCCAGTGCTGAGTTCGCAAGTCTGGGAGCTGGGTGGGTGTCGAGTTCTCCGGCGCGTGCCACCGGCCCGGTCATTGCCTCGGTTGCACCGAGAAATGAGCTGAGTCTAGATTTGGCACTTTGGTCATTGACTCGGTTGCACCGAGAAATGACCTGTGTGGAGTTATGTAACTCGGGGAGGGAGACTGTGGCGCGTGTGTCGATTCTGCATGAATCGATCGGCGCGTGGGACTGTAAATGGCCGGTGTATGGTGTTTGTGTTGTTACAAAATATGGTACGTGGTATGGTGTTTTGTGTTCTGTATTGGGTCTTACAAAGTATTACAAAATATGGTAAATGTATATCCAATAGCTTCTTGTGTTGGATTGGGTCTTTACCTATTGCAAAGTATTACAAAATATGGTAAATGTATCTTATTGTGTATTGTGTTTTGTAACTTGGGGATATGACTATGAATATGTATAGGAATGTAACGGTTCGTTACAATGGTTCCGCATTTTCCGTTTTCTCTTTTCTTCAAGAGTGTGGACGCCACAAATGTGCGCCATTTGTGGGGGCGGAAGTGGGCCAGGCCTAATTTTGAGACACTTTTCTAAGAGTGAGATATAATATCAGTCTGGAAAATAAATTTGGTTTCTCTAGCTCGTATAGCCGCCGAGCAATGGGCGACAAACAAGACGGACGGACAGACGGACATTTACCACAAATACAATATACCCTTTTACTCTTTGAGTACGGGTATAATGAGAAAGAAAATACGGAGTCGCTGTGCACGTGACTCTGTGATTTATGTAGAATTTTCAAATGTCTTATTAGTTCTTACATTTTACATTTTTTTGCTACATCT
Source organism: Drosophila bifasciata (assembly GCA_009664405.1). Lineage (NCBI taxonomy): Eukaryota > Metazoa > Arthropoda > Insecta > Diptera > Drosophilidae > Drosophila > Drosophila bifasciata. The sequence continues at coordinate 36,490 of WIOZ01000146.1, forward strand.
GTCATCTACATCAACATTATCTACATCACTTCTCACAACAACACACGTACACTGCTGAATGTGTGAGCAGTGTGTGGGAGCGAGAAAGAGACTATCATCACCATAAACGAGTTACTCTGCAAGGGAGCAGGGGAATCGCTGCTTCAGTTTATCATTGTGGGTATAATAATGATCCGATCTGAACCAAATTCGGGAATCTGGTAGATATGATAATTTCCTTCGATACTGAATTTGTCTTTTTTTTCCATCTTCAAAATTGTGGATTTTTGTCTTTTGTGGTGGCGAAAGGGGGCGTGGCGAAATTTTGAAATACACATGTACTGAAGTCGTATCACAGGAGCTTGGACAGAAAGTGTGGTTCCTCTAGCTCTTATAGTCTCTGAGATCCAGGCATTCATTGGTACGAAAAGGCAAAGTCGACACGATGGTGTGTGAGTTCGAGCGAGAGGGAACGATGTTTCTCGAAATGGTTTCCTTCATTGAGGCTATGCTAATAATCCGATCCAATTCAGTTTTGAGCTTCTGATAAATATGGTCTTTTTTCTATGATTCTGCATATTTTGTTTTCTTTGAATATGTTTCGTTTCGAAGATGTGTGCCATCAGGTTACCGAGCCTTCTATAAATATGTAGGTCGGCTCAATGGTAGTGCACCCGGGGAAGTGAGTGTCTAGTAAGATGTGTAGGGACTCCTCACTGGAGCTAGTCCATCGTTACGCTTAAGGTATCCCACCGAGGTGGTAGTTTTGAGAGAATCTTACGCAGCCGTGCTGCTTCTGAAAATTCCTCTATTTCTGTACAAAATTTTTGCCACGAGGCTCTTTTTGCCCTTCTTGTTTCTTTTTGTAGAGGGGGCTGAGACTATGTTTGTAGTCTTCCCAATGTTCCTCCTCGTCGGTGTTTTTGGCTCTGTTGAAGAGGGCCCTGCTTCTCCTACGTAGGATATCTATTTGTTTTGACCACCATGGGGGTTTTCTTTTTCCCTCTCGGTTTTGTTGCGGGGCATGCTGCCATGAAGGACTTGTTGCATGCTTCCGTAAATGTATCCACTAGACGATTTAAGTCATCTTGAGTGTCCGGGCACCGTGGTGCCATGATGGGGAACAGTTCCTCCATTTTTATACCCGGACTCGAAGAGTAAAAGGGTATATTGTATTTGTGGTAAAAGTGGATGTGTGTAACATAGAGAAGGAATAATTTCCGACCCTATAAAGTATATATATTCTTGATCAGCATCAATAGCCGAGTCGATATAGCCCTGTCTGTCCGTCCGTCTGTCCGTCTGACCGTCTGTCCGTCCGTCTTGTTTGTCGTACATTGCTCGAAGGCTATAAAAAGCAAGAGCAACCAACCTTTTTATCCAGTCTGATGTGATATCTCACTCCTAGAAAAGTGTTTCAAAATTTTGCCCGCCCACTTCCGCCCCCACAAAGGGCGCACATCTGTGGCGGCCACAATTTTGACAATAACAAAAACTAAAAATGCAGAATCATAGAGACAGCCCATATCTATCAGGGACCCAAATCTGAATCGGATCGGATCATTAATATAGCCACAATAGAGGCAAATATACGAAAAACTTCGCTCCCTCTCTTTCGCACTCACACAAAATCGAGTCGATTTGGTTTTCGTAAAATGAACGCCTGGATCTCAGAGACTATAAGAGCTAGAGCAACCAAATTTTTGCCCAGACTCCTGTGATACCGAACCTGAACCTTCCGCCCCCACAAAAGACGAAAATCCACAATTTTGCAGATAGAGAAAAACGAAAAATGCAGTATGGTAGAAAATGATCATATCTACCAGATTCCCGAATTTGGTCCAGATCGGATCATTATTATAGCCACATTGATGAAATGAATTTTCAGCAGCGAGCTGCCTCACCCCCCTCTACAACCATAACAAAATATACATTTATTTTGTGGGTTGATATCTGCTGCTGATTCTCTAACACTCACACTCGCACGCTCTGTCTCGTGCAGTGTACGTGTGTTGTTGTGAGAACTGATGTAGATGTAGATGACAGATGCATCAAACAAATGTAAAATGTAAAAACTGATTAAACATTTGAAGATTCCACATAAATTACATGTGTACTGACTGAGTACGGGTATAAAAAGTAGAGTCGCGCCTACAGCGACTCCGTACGTTCTTTCTCGTTTTACTATATATATCCCAGTTGGTTTTCCTGGGATTGATGTAGTCAAGTGGTTTTGGGCACTCGAGTGCCCGTCAGAGAAGGAATGGTCCTCTAGGAGTTTCTAGCTCTCGATTAAGTCTGACCTTTTTGTGAGACACTAGAGTGAGGTCAATGACCTCCTGTCGATTCTTTATAATGAATGTGGGGTCGTTACCCCGATTACAAATTACCATATTAGAGTCAAGGATAAAGCTAAATAGTGACTCACCCCTCGCATTTGTGTCCCATTGTGTGTGTGGTGAGCGTTGGCATCGCAGCCTATTAAAAAGGCCTATGTCCGAACTTTCACTGTCGCTGGCTAGCACGCGTATCAGTTATCCTGGAGGATCGCTTTCCTCGTGCGCCATGTAGGGCGTCACCAACATCAGGTGTATCCCTTGCAGCTAAAAGTTATGCCGTTGCTAAAGTTATGGATCAGAAAGATGTTAAGGTGCTTTCTAGCAAGTATACAGGTGCAAATTTTACCTTCGTTTTGAGCAGCAATTAGCTTGTACTCCTTCGTCGCTAATCCACAGACCTTGTCTCCTGCTACCCAAGGCTCCTGGATTAGGACTACATCTGTTCCGCTCTCGTCAAAGCGGAGTATTAGGGCAGCTGCTGCTGCTTTACAGTGGTGGAGATTGATTTGAAGTACCCGTAGGGTCATAATCAGGTTTCTCCACCGCTGTAACATCGGCGTCAGTGTCGTCGACGATATAGTCGTCTTCCGACACATGGCCTCGAACTCATGCATGAGCATTGTGTCCGAGGAGTAGCCGTCCTGCTCCGGCTCCAGCTCGCAGTCGGGTGCTTTGATCTCCGAGGAAGCGTCCTGCCCGACAGGGTTGTCGACAGGACGCGCCTCGGCCGCTGCATCCGACTTGTACACCTTTATGGTGACAGAGCTGAAGCCAAAGTTCAGCTCGCCTCTAGCTGCCTCTATCGGGGCCAGCGACTCCTTGTTAAGGACGACCACCACTAGGTTTGTGGGGCGCGTCGTCCTCTCCACCTTTACCACCTTCCAGTCCGAGGAAGGAAGGAGTGGGTTGCATCTCTGCAACATCTTAAGGATGCGGGCCGGCTCCTTGAAGGAGGCAGGCACTCTCACCCTAGGTCTACTGGGCACCTCGCTCCAGTCAACAGCAAACAGATTCGCCCCTGGGCGACTTCTCCCGACTTGCGCTACCGCTGCTTTGTAAAGCTGGACGGATCGCGTCCAGGCTATAATTTTGATCGTACCCTGATACCACCCCATGTCTTTTGCAGACTGGGCCGGGCTCCGATTCCAGCAGCTCGAAGCAGCCGTCGGCCAGTGCCGCTTCCACCCACTTACACTGGTTTCTTGGGATTATTGCATCCGCGCTGCTTTTTGTCGAGGACGCCGATAAGCGTCCTCTCCTTGGCAATCTGCGCGAATGAGACTTTCGGCAGCGCCCTGGAGCGCTTTGTGGCGGGCCCCGGAGTCTCCTGCGAGCGCTGCCTCTTGGGTTGGCGCCTCTTTGCCGAAGTTGGGGAGCACCCTTGAAGCCCACTCAACCTTCTTAAGCCACTGGTCCGATGGGATGGACGTCATCGTAGCGCTCTGCCTACGACGGATGTTGCCAGCACTCCGTCTTTTCGGCATACGTATATTTAGTGGCTTGAGCACTGGTCGATGGAGACTCGACCCCTGCCACCTTACCAGCAGGCAGAGCAGCCGCAGCTCGCCACCCACCCCCGAACTGGGATGGGACCCCTTAGGGTTCGCTCCAGCACTTGTCGCCAAGCAGGATTTTCCTGCTGTAATGTGGGTTAGGCCACGCCTTTGGGCCGCTGCCTTTCCCTGTTTGGGATTGCTCCCAGTGGCAATTGGGGAGTGCCATGCTCAGTTTTGTTGTTTTGTTTCTTCCATTCTGATCCCACGAGATGCAAAGAAGGGGCAAGGTCCGTCCAGGCAGAGATTCGCTTTGCCCGGATAAGGCATACTTAGAACAGGGGGCATCCAAGTCCCTGAGCAGACCGTTCACGACTGGGCTAGTTTTTATACCGTGGCCCCGGCCAGGCTGACTATCGGCACGGTTCGTATGACACTCTTAGTCCGGCCCGGTGTGAGATGAGTGTGGGGGGTTGGGATGTGGGTAGGTAGTGTGTAGGGAAGGGAAGTATGTGAGCTACTTAAAAGAGGCGGCACCACAAGCGCAACGTCAGTGTTGCTGCGTCGCGAACACCTGCTGGCTGTCGGGACTGCTTATTTTCCGTACTCTCCCTCAGACTCAACTGTGTTGAATTTCTTTGATGCCCGCTTATTCGAAGCTAACCTACACAGTAGGCCATTCGCTATCCGCAACGTGCGAGCCGTCCGGTGGCCTCAGCTAGGCTCCCTCCGAACCACCTCAAAGCTCAATGAGTACCAGTACCAGTACTCAATGTGTCGCTGTTAACGGGAGACTACTTTTTTATACCCGTACTCAGTCAGCACGCATTTGATTCATGTGGAATTTTAAAATATTTTATAATTCTTTACATTTTACATTTCACATATTTTTTGCATCTGTCATCTATATCTATTTCACTTCTTACAACAACACAGCTGAAGGGTGGGAGGCTAGCTGCTAAAATTCATTTAATCATTATCGCTACAATAATGATCCGTTCTGAACTATATTAAGCAATCTGGTAGATATGATCATTCTATACGATACTGCAGTTTTTGTTATACCCGTACTCGAAGAGTAAAAGGGTATATTGTATATGTGGTAAAATGTGTGTAACATAGAGAAGGAATCATTTCTGACCATATAAAGTATATTTTTGTGGGGGTTTTGGTTTATTATAAATAAAGTATAAGTAAGTTTAGTAAGATATTGAATGGATCGTGTACCAAACGATTACAGAGTTTAAGCGTCGTTTTCGTCGTCTCGTCTCTTTCCACAGTTCTCTCGCATCGTAGGCTGGATCAAAACTGCCTCTCTCGGCCTCTCGCTTGCCGATCTGCTCTCTGCTCTCGTCTTACTTCGTCGTCGCTCGTAAATCAAAATCTCAAAATCCAGTCCACATCCGGCCGTCCTGACTATGCGCTCGCCTCGAATGCATCGTCGCTATCGTCGTTGTAGCCTGTGGACCAGGGCTTCAGATACTCCGCACACGAAGAGGAGTGCTTTGGGCCATCGGAATTGACAACTTTTTTGACGTCGCAAGCGTTGTTATGCTTCGCCTTTGTAATCTGGTACGGACCCAAAAACATCGGCTTTAGTCCGCTATCGAATTGAGTCCTCTTTACGGCAACTAGGTCACCAACGTCATACCTCGCCTGGCTGCTTTTTACGTCGCAGGTTATACGTCTTCTTGTTCTCGTCTTGCAGATTCAGAATTTGAGTCTTCGCTTTTGCCCATAGCTCATTACGGTCGTCTTCAAATGCAATGATGGACTCTTTATGGATCAAACTGTGAAGCTGCTGGCTATCTTTGGAGCGCATTTTGATAAACATCAAAAGTTCGAAAGGGTGGTGGTATCGATGCTTCTGGTGTACATCGAGTTTATTGCTCGCTGTACTCGATCTACGTGCTTAAACCATTTCGAAGGGTCGTCTATGCTGAGCATGGCAAGCACGGAGATGATCACTGCGTTGAGTCTTTCCACCTGTCCGTTTACTCGTGGAAGTCCTGTAGTCGTCTTCCCCAGTTGGATGTTTTCGTCTTCGCAGTACTGGAAGAAGTCTTGGGCGGTAAATGCGGAGCCTTTATCGGAAATGATACAAGCAGGGTTGCCAAACGTCAGGCTTTGGCTGCGTAGCTTTACTATGATCTCGTTAGATGTTGTTGACTTTGTAGGGTATAATCAGCAAAACTTCGTGAAGGCGTCTATAACAGCAAGGATATGTTTATAGCTCTTGCTGGTTGACTCCAGTGGACTGTAAGATACCTATCTCAGGCTAAGGTAGGCTCAGTCTGTCCTGCAAAGGAATTTGTAGTTCGCTGGAACTTTATGGCGAGGGGGGTTGGCCGCGAGACCGAAAGAAGAGCTCTGGCTATGTTACCGGGTGATGGTAACGGCAGGGGAAATGTTGGTGTTGGTCATCGGTCCGCGCTATTTAAAGCCGGCATCTGGTGTGGGGGACCGCTGAGTCTGCAGTTCTGTCTTGTGGTGTGGGATTCTTGGGAAGTGGGTTACAGTGTGAGAATGGTCACTTGGAGTTTTCGGGTCGAGGTTGGGTGAATGGGTTTTGGGGTTGAGGTTGGGTGAGATGTCGGAGATGTGGGGCGCGCTTTCTGCTGTAATAGCATCGCGGAAATTGATTGGGGTCGGGTTGAGTGTAGTGTGGTTTAATTGTCTAGGTCTTATGGTACTATGACAGTAGTAGGGGTATGGTCTTATGATACTAGTAGATGTTATGTGGCTGTGTGTGTAGATGTAATTGTATAGGGCCATGTATATGGTCCGTTACAGGACCCAAAAAGTCAAAGTCTGAAGCGGAACATAATTTTTTTAAAGGTGGTGCAAAAGACCTTCTTGTTTACATCGCTTTGCGATTGCGCAGCAATCGATTTACTATTGATTTTGTCGTCTAAGCTTGGTATATAGTACTGCTTGCCGATTAATTCCTTCGTCTTCTTTATGGCAAAGTGTCGTCTAACGTGAGCTTTGCCGATGATCGTCTTCTGCATATCCTTTGGAACCACCATCAATTCAACATCTTTGACTAGTTTGTAGAGAATTCCTGACTTTACAAAGAAGTCGTCGTACTGCTGATTGGCTTCGTTTATTCATAATCGTTTTCAAATGTTCATCTTGCTTTTGCGCCTGTTCTATGCCAGCTAAAATGCCATCACCTATGAGCATAACGGGATATCGTGAAAGTGCATTCACATGACGCATTCGGGATCCTGCGCGATGATCAACTTTATAGTTGTACTCCTTTGTTCTCGAACTTTGCTCTGTGTAAACTCGTTTACCGCGTTGTTTATATTCAGCTGAGAATTGTCCATCGCTACGTCGATTCTCATAATGGACGATTCGTCATACAGACCCTCGTTATTTTCATTTGGCATTTTACTGGTTTTCACTCAATTGCGATTTAACGATATTTCTGCGTGCAAACAAAGCTCCTTCCCGATGATCAGTTTGATGTCCATGAACTTTGCAGCAACAATATAAAAGTTTAACAAATATTCTTCGTCGTCAATGTGTATGCTATGATTAACCTGGCTTGATATTGTCAGCTTTTCTCTCACTTCCGAAACCGACCACACATACTCTGCAGTCTTTTAATTTTGTCATACGCACTTCCTCGTAAAAATCTTCACGTATAATGTTAAATTTACTGCCAGTGTCAAACAATGCCATACACTTTGTATTTTTAATCGAAACTTCTTTAGATTTTAAATCAGTTTTATTTGAAACTACTCGCATGGTTTGTTTTTCATCGTTTTGTTTCTCACTTCTTTCCTTGCAATTTTCATATGTGCCCAAACTGATTACACTTGAAGCACTTTCTTCATTTCTCTTTGTTTGTGCAGCTGCTGTCCCTTCTCTCCACAGTTAAAACAAACAACGTGTTTTTGCCCACCTGTGTATTATTTTGACCAAACTGCATCTTTTTTATCTCTTCCAATTATAACACTCTTCTTCATTTTCTCGCTTATTATACCCGTACTCGAAGAGTAATAGGGTATATTGTATTTGTGGTAAAAGTGGATGTGTGTAACACACAGAAGGAGGCGTTTCCGACCCCATAAAGTATATATATTCTTGATCAGCATCAATAGCCGAGTCGATATAGCCATGTCTGTCCGTCCGTCCGTCTGTCCGTCTGTCCGTCCGTCTTGTTTTTCACTCATTGCACGAAGGCTATTAGAGCTAGACCAATCAAATTTTTTTTTCCAGACTGATGTGATATCTCACTCCTAGAAAAGTGTTTCAAAATTTCGCCCCGCCCACTTGCGTCCACAATTTTAAAGATAGCAGAAAACGAAAAATGCAGAATCATAGAAACAGCCTCTATCTATCAGGGGCCCAATTCTGAATCGGATCGGATCATTAATATAGCCACAATAGAGGTAAATATACGAAAAAACTTCGCTCCATCCCTTTCGCACTCACACAAAATCGAGTAATTTTGGTTTTTCGTAAAATGAACGCCTGGATCTCAGAGACTATAAGAGCTAGAGCAACCAAACTTTTGGCCAAGACTCCTGTGATACCAAACCTGAACAAGTGTATTTCAAAATTTAATTTAATTCAAAAAATATACATTTTATTAGGGTTGATGGCAGCAGCGCTGCGGCGGCTGCTACTGATTCTCTCACACGCACACTTACGCTCAAACATGCTGCCTCGTGCAGTGTACGTGTGTTGTTGTGAGAACTGATGTAGATGTAGATGTCGATGACAGATGTAGCAAACAAATGTAAAATGTAAAAAATGATAAAACATTTTAAAATTCCACATAAATCACATGTGTACTGACTGAGTACAGGTATAAAAGTAGAGTCGCGCTCGAAGCGACTCCGTACGTTCTTTTCTCGTTTTTCATTATCTTTTTAGTTTGTTTTAAAGTTACTCATAATTTTCGCACCATATGAAATTGTTTTATTTAATGCCATCTCGTCAACACAGTCAATCACGTATGTATTGCATTAGTGCATTAGTAGCAGTCTTCCAAATTTACTCTCGCAACAATATCTCTCATGCGATAAAAATACTCTAGAACGCTTTTTTGGGTCGTCGTTTACTTTCGTTGAGCTGCATTTGTATCTGTTTCCTATTGACTGTCGACTTTTAATTCGTTCAATAGCGCTCTTCAACGTTTTTCATGAGTTGTGAGGGCGAGCAATGGCCCCACAATATACTGTAAAATACCTATCTCAGACTGAGGTAGGCTCAGTCTGTCCAGGGTTCTCTTGTTTTTATATTGGTTTTATATTTCGTGGTAGTTCTTGAGTGTTTTCGTGTGTTTTTATATTCGTTTTATATTTCGTGGTAGTTCTTGAGTGTTTTCGTGAGTAGCGTCGGTAACCGCGGCGATGGTCGGCTGATGGACTGCCCTGATTGATCGCGGGCCCGGCCTATTTAAGGCCGATTTCTAGCGCTGAGTCCGCAAGTCTTGGTTACTAGAGTGGTGTCGAGTTCTCCACACGTGCCACCGACACGGTCATTGCCTCGGTTGCACCGAGAAACGAGCTGAGTCTAGGCTTTGGTCATTGGCTCGGTCGTACCGAGAAATTTTGTAGTATTGCTGGAACTTTAGGGTAGGGCTTGGCCGTGAGACCGAAAGTGGAGCGGGCGTGGAGTCTTGTTACCGTGTAGGTGCTTTGGGCGATCGCACTTGGCGATGAAAGGAAAACGCTGACACCTGAGTTTTGGTGTATGCGGTAATATGGCTTGTTGTGTCACCTGATTTGTTTGTGTTCGCGCTTCGGCGAAGAAATGATGACACTTCGTGAGTTTTGGTTTTCGATGTTATTTAACTGGCTTTTATTTGTATTTTTTGTATTGTTCTCTCGGGGTTTGGTGTCGTGTAGTGGTTTCGTGTATAGTGTTCTTGCGGAGGCGATGCGACTTAGAATAGGCGATGGACTGCCGTGTTGGTTTATGATAGGCGATGGACTGCCGTGTTTTAGGATAGGCGATGGACTGCCGTTACTGTGTAGAATAGGCGATGGACTGCCGTTTTGGTTTATGATAGGCGATGGACTGCCGTTTCTGTGTAGAATAGGCGATGGACTGCCGTGTTTTAGGATAGGCGATGGACTGCCCCGATGGATCGCCTATTTAAGGCCGATTTCCAGTGCTGAGTCCGCAAGTCTGGGTGCTGGGTGGGTGTCGAGTTCTCCGGCGCGTGCCACAAGCCCGTTCATTGCCTCGGTTGCACCGAGAAATGAGCTGAGTCTAGATTTGGCACTTTGGTCATTGACTCGGTTGCACCGAGAAATGACCTGTGTGGAGTTGTGTAACTCGGGGAGGGGGAGACTGTGGCGCGTGTGTCGATTCTGCATGAATCGATCGGCGCGTGTGACTTGGAAATTTACAGAGTAAGGTGTACTGTGTTTGTGTTGTTTGTGTATCGATATATGTATGAAAAAGTAACTTAGTGCTATTAATATGAATATATATATGAATGTAACGGGCCCTGGTCCCAGGGTTCGTTACACCCCTTTCTTCCGGGTGGAGTTACAAGTGGCCACTGTCGTTATCGTTGCGTTGCGGGCGTAGGGCCCGCGGGATCCTTCCGACGTGTTTTGGCGTTTCTATTGGTGGTTTTCAGCGAAACCGTCGGCTGCGTTGGAGAGGTGGTGTTGTCTGATCAGTACTAGTTGGCCCACAGTGGGGCGCCATTGTCGTCGGCGGAGATTGTAGTGACGGGATTGTTCTTGACTCGCCCGCTGAATGTTGTTCCGCACTATCGCAAATACTTCTTTGAGTCGGGTTGCTTTAGTGTGGGCTGTGTCCGGAGGGCTTCCTGTCCCTGGTGTAACTTCGTCGTATAATGCTCCAGGTAAGCGAGGTTCTCTCCCGTGTAGCAAGAAGGCGGGGCTGAATCCAGTTGTTTCCGAGACACTGGAGTTAATTGCTAGTGATATTTCGGGTATGAGTTCGTCCCATGTGTTTTGATGGTCCTCCACGAATTGTGCAATCATGGTCTTCACTGTCCGATTGGCCCGTTCCGTAGGGTTTTCCTGGGGACAATACGGTGCGGTGTGTTGTAGATCAACGCCGGCTGTTTGCATAAACAGGCGGAATGAGCGGCTGGTGAACTGTGTTCCATTGTCACAGACGAATCGTTTTGGTACGCCGAAGTGACTTAGAATGCGTTCCCGAAAAGCTAGCTCTAGCGTGGCGGTGGTAGCCTTCTTAAGGGGCACTAGTTCGACCCATTTTGAGAAGGTATCGAAGAATACCAGAAGCATGGTGTTCCCTCGTTTTGATCGGGGAAGTGGCCCTACGAAGTCGGCGCATAGTGTGGCGAATGGTTCCTCTGCCCTGCGGGTAAGCATCTTACCCACGGGCTTGCGTTGCAGTGCCTTGAACTTTTGGCAGCTCAGACAGCTGCGTACGTATTTCCTCACATCGCGATATAGACCGGGCCAATAGTATCGTTGTGTTATCCGTGTGATGGTTTTCCGAATGCCGAGGTGGCCTGCCGTGGGCTGATCATGGCATTCCTTGAGGACTCTTTGGCGTCGGTCTTTTGGGACGCAAAGTTTCCATGACACGTAGTCGTGATCGTCGGCTCCGTGGCCCAGATGCCTGTAGAGTTCTCCATTCTCGATGACGTAGTCTGGGTATTTATCGGGTTCCTCTTTGGTTTGCTGAATCCGTCGTGTGAGCCAGGGGCAAGATGTTGCGTCCTCTTTGATTCTTGCTAGCGTCTCCAAGGGTTGTCGGGACAGGGCATCGGCAACCACGTTTTGTTTTCCTGCTCTGTAGTGGACGTCGTACTGATACTGTTGGGTTCGAGTGCCCATCTCGCTATTCTTCCGTAGGGGCTTTCCAGAGTATTCAGCCATTTCAGCGCGAGATGGTCGGTTATAACGTCGAAACGGTATCCTTCAAGGTAGCAACGTAGTTTTCGGATTGCCCAAATGACGGCGAGGCATTCCTTGTCTGTGGCGGAGTAGTTTCCTTCGGCTTGGTTCAAGCGTCGGCTGACATAGGCGATGACGCGTTCCTTTCCTTCGATCTCCTGCGTGAGTACGGCGCCTATGCCGAGGTTGCTCGCATCGGTTTGTAGTGAGAACTTGACGTTGAAATCAGGGGCAAGCAAGTACGGGAGCGGTCGTGAGTAGTTCCTTTAGTTGGTCGAAGGCCGCTTGTGATCTGCGGTCCATGTCCATATTTGTCCTTTCTTGAGTAGCTGGAGACATTGGCTGGACTACTGTAGCAAAGTTTGGCACGAATCTTCGGTACCAGGATGCCATTCCGATGCACTGACGTAGTTCTTTTAGGTTCGTGGGTGGCTTGAGTTCTTTGACGGCAGCAATTTTGTCGGGGTCCGTGTGGATACCTTCTTCGCTGATGACGTGACCAAGATATTTGATCCGGTTTTGGAAAAATGTGCACTTTTCCGCGTTTATCCGCAGGTTCGCTTTTCGAAGGCGAGAGGACTATTGCCAGGTTGTGTAGGTGGTCCTTGAAGTCTCGTCCGACGACGACAATGTCGTCTAATGCGAATGCGTAGGGTTCCATGTCGGCTCCGATCACGGTATCAAGGGCCCGTTGGAATGTTGCTGGTGCAGAATGTAATCCGAAGGGCATCACTTTCCATTGATAGAGACCTCTGCCGGGGACCGTGAAGGCGGTGGCTTCTCGACTTCCGTTGGCCATGGGTATTTGCCAGTATCCGTTCTTCAGATCCAGGGTGGTTATGAAGCGTGCGTTCTGTAGGCGCTCCAAGATGTAGTTGATTCTGGGCAGTGGGTATGCGTCAGGAATAGAGTGAGCGTTGAGTTGTCGGTAGTCCACGCACATGCGCCATTTGCCGTTCTTTTTACGTACGAGTACGATGGGGGCGCTGTGCGGGCTTCTTGAGGGTTTTGCTCGTCGATAATCCGCATCATGGCTGGGTTCTTTGGGTAATACCTCTGTTTGATGGATCGATTATCCCTCATGACGATGGTGTGCTCTGCGATGTTGGAGGTCCCGTGGAGATTATTGAACTTTGGGAGTTCCGTGTCCAGAAATTCTTGGATCTGTGGCGCTATGTCCGGCGGCCAGGGATCGGAGATCAGTTCTGGGTCGGGTTCGATGAGATCGGGGTCCTTTGGCTGGCTTGGGTCTTCTGGGAGGATGGTTGTGTCGAACGCGCTTGGGTGTTCGATCCTACGTGGGTCGTCGCTTATGTGGGCCGTCGCCCGTCGGTGTAGCGTTGGCCGTGAGTGGCGTAGCTTCGTGGGTCTGGCGGTATATCTGGGGGGTAATGTCTCCAGGTCTACGTATGGCCAGGCGGGTCTCAGCGACGACTCTGTTTTCGCAGCAACGACTTGTTTGGGCGACGAAGATTTCGGACGTGGTGCTGGGCATGGCGTGGTGCATGGCGCTAGTGGGCACGTCAGTACGCGGAAGGTACTCCAGTGGGTTGGCGAAAATCGGTGTGGCGTCGGCCGTGGGTACGACAGGGCTGCGGTCGGTGTTTCGGGGGTCATCGGGCTAGATTCCGGTTCCGAGTGGAGAGGTTCTGTGGATATTAGTTCGATGATTGGACCCGACCAGTAAGGGATTTGCGTGGCTGTTTCCCTCGTGGTTTGGTTGTTGCACTGTTGCTGCCGTTGTCGTTGTTCGGGGCTGGTTGTCGTCTTTGAGGGTGTCCGTGGGTTCACCTTCTCCGTTGAGGGTAGGGTGCATGGGTGCGCGGTGGCTGAACTTGGACCTGGGCTTCCTGTGTCGAGCGGGTTCCAGTTCGTTGGGATTTGTCTCGTGTGTGAGATCCTTGTGGTAGGTTCGGGATGCGTCTGCCCCGTAGTTTGTTTTAATCCTGGGCTTCCTGTGTCGAGCGCCTGGTTCAAGTGTGTTGATTCTTGTCTTGTGTGTGAGATCCTCGTGGTGTGTTTACCGGTGCTTGCTTCGGATTCGTGTTTTCCGTTGTGGGCCGGTTCTTCGCTTTCGCTGTGGTTGGTTTCGGTGTCGTCTTCTTCGTTGCATTATTGGGTGCCGTCTTCTTTGGGGTAGGTCGGGGGCGTGTGTTCGCTGTGGTTGGTTTCGGGGTCGTATTCTTCGTTGCATTATTGGGTTCCGTATTCTTTGGGGCAGGTCGGGGACGTGTATTCGCGGTGGTTGACCAAGATTTCTTGTTGCTGGGTTCGGTGACTTGTACGTGGTTGGATTGAACTGACGGTGGCATTGGCGTGAGGTGGCGATCTTGTAGCTTTAGCAGCATGGTGCCGCATTGGATCGTCGTTTCGATGGCACATAGGAAGTCCATGCCGACTATAACTTGCTCCAGCATGTTAGGGAGGACCAGGAGTGGGATTTGGGCCTCTCGTTGATCCAGCTTGATGTGCGCCAGTAGAACTTGTGTGATCTCTCTGACTGAGCCGTCAGCCAGGCGTGTGCGGACGCATGCATTTTGCAGGTTGGAGTTGTTGTTTAGTTGTCGGGCCAGGTTGTCGCTGACGAAACTTCGGGATGCCCCGGTGTCGATGGTGGCCTCCGTTGTTTGTCCTCCCTATTGTCACTGTCGCCACTATTCCGCCGTCGTTCACGTGTAGTGGTTTGCTTAGTCGCGGGTCTGTGGAGGCGTCGTTCTCGGCTGATCCCGGGTCAGTTGAGGACGCGTGTCGTTTCCCGACGTGGCTCGGCGGCAGCAGTCGACGGTTCGAGTGCCGCGCTTTCCATATTCCCAGCAGAATAGGATCAAAGCGTTGGTGCAGTCGTAGGCGGCGTGTTCAGCTTGACCACATCGGCGACAGGCTGCGCGGGGGTTGGCAATGGGAGTGGTGACCATTCGAGTAAGTCGAATGTCGTGCGCCAGAGTAACGACTCCCCGACGACTTCACGTAGTGCCGGCGGATCGGCCCGTTTAGGCTGCCACAGGTGCGGAGAAACAGGACACTTCGCTCGGGAATGCAGAAACCCACGGCGGATAGTCTGCTGGGACTGCGGAAAGGAAGGCATCCGGACGATCGAGTGCTGCCGACGAACAAGGACGGGAAACGAGCAGTGTCTCCGGCCAGCACTGGGACCGACGGGGACACCAGGATTAGAATCCCAGAACCGAAACTACTAAGGGTAGAAGAAGGAAGGATCGTAGCGACAGTGACGATCTGTGGGTACACAGCGTCCGCAACCATAGACAGCGGCGCAACTAAGAGTTTCATCAGCGACGAATACGTCCAGGGGTGGGACGTAAGAGAACAGTTGAAGGAAGTCTGCCTCAGGATCAGGTTAGCGGATGGTACAACGGTAGACATCAAGCTGGCATTGTCGGCGTGCATCCGACTCGGGGATCGACGAGTCGAGATGTACCTACTGGTGATGCCAGCCATGCTCGACGACGTAATCTTGGGCATTGACTTCTTATGCGCCATAGGGTCGACACTGCAGTGTGGCAGAGCCCGTCTAGACCTTAGCGGGCAGAGGGGCCAACGATCGACGGATGGGATAACGCCCATGAACAACAAGATGACCCAGCACAATGGGAGGAAAACACAGAGACACGCTGTGACCACTCAGGAAAGCCCCAGGACAACGCCCAGGAACACCGAGACGGACCAGAAGAACGCATGGAGAACACATAGGCACGCTGTGGCCACGCAGGACAGCCCCAGAATAAAGCTCAGAAGCACTGCCACACCACCGAAGGACGTCGAGATAACACCGAGGTGTACCGGGACCGCGCAAGAGGAAGCCAGGGAGACAAGAGGAACGAGCGGCCGAAAAGCGGCAGGAGCGTGGCCCGGTCTTCCAGGATGAACACGAGGCGATCCGTCCAAACCCACGGGACAGAGACGAGGCGGAACAGACGCGTGAGGTTTACAACCCCGTCAACCAGTCCCCCTCCTACGAGGGCTAAGAGAGTGACGGAAGATTCAGGAGATCCAATCAGGTCAGCACGTATCGACCATGAAGGCTCAGCCGTGGAACGAGAAGGCGGTGGAGAGCGAAACGAGACACCGACAGCCATATCGCCCACCGACATACAGTCGAAGATCGACGAATTTCTTGAGGAAGAGTTACCGAAATTCGAGAGACTGGCAGTAGTATCCCAGATCGCCCAACACGTCATCAAGATGAAAGACGACCGACCAATCAAGAGCCGTTACTACCAGAAGAATCCGGCAATGCAGCACGTTATCGACACCCAAGTCGACGAGATGATAGAGCACGGGATAAATGAACCGTCCAAGAGTCCTTATAGTGCACCGATAGTGCTGGTGAGGAAAAAAACCAACGACTGGAGGATGTGTATAGATTTCCGGCAACTAAACGCTCGATCTATACCAGATGCTTACCCTACACCCCGGATGAACTACATCCTGGAACGACTGCGAAACACCAGGTTTATATCAACCTTGGACCTGAAAAGCGGGTACTAGCAGATCGCCATGGAACATCAAAGTCGGCAATATACGGAATTCACCGTACCCGGGAGGCTTATTCCAGTGGCGGTCATGCCATTCGGCCTACACTCGGCCGCCACCACTTTTCAACGGGCACTGCATAGCGTAATCGGTCGGATATGGAACCTTACGCCTTCGCGTATCTCGACGACATCATCATCGTCGGACAGAATTTCCAGGAATACGACCGTAATCTAAGAGAGGTATTCAGGCGGCTTCGGGCGGCCAACTTACGGATCAACAAGGCGATGTGCGCATTCTTCCAGAGACGACTCAAGTACCTTGGACATGTCGTTACCGAAGAAGGCAAACATTCGGATCCGTATAAGGTAGCCACAGTTAAGGACCTCCAACCCCCCAAAACCCCAAAGGAACTGAGGCGTTGCCTAGGCATAGCCCCGTGGTAACGGAGATTTGTGGCCAACTTCGCAGACATCGTCCAGCCGATGACGACACTGCTCAGGAAAGGCAGGAGATGGGACTGGGACAGGGCCCAACAGGACGCATTCGAGGAGCTCAAAAATCGCCTGAAGAAAGCACTGACGCTAGCCTGTCCGGATTTCGGAGCAAAATTCTCGGTGCAGACGGACGCCAGCGACGTCGGACTAGGCGCAGTGCTGACGCAGAAAATCGATGGAGTGGAAAAAGTCATCGCATACGTAAGCCGGCGCTTGCTGAAGGCCGAAGAAAATTACACTACGACGGAAAAGAATGTCTCGCCATCGTATGGGCAATTCGAAAGTGGCGCTGCTACCTCGAAGGGTACAAGTTCGCGACAATCACAAACCATCTAGCCCTGAAGTGGTTAAATTCTATCGAGAGTCCGTCTGGTCGAATCGCGCGATGAGCCCTCGAATAGCAGCAGTTCCAATTTGAGATCCGCTGCCAAATGGGGAACCAGAACGTTGTGGCCGATGCTCTGTCCCGACAGCCGCTGCCGGTACTACAAAGTCGGAAGAGGAACCAGAGGCTTGTAAATGGTGGTCAGTAAAGTCACGAGCGGTCAAAAACGCCCCAGAGGAGAATCCGGATTATACGATTGGAAATGGACAGCTCTACCGCCGCATAGGGCATCGACCGGACGACGATGTTTTCATCCCCTGGAAGCTGTGTGTCCCCACCGCCCACCGGAAGCGGGTCCTCAACGAGCGTCACGACGCGCCCACGGCCGGTCACCTAGGAATCCGCGCATGACTATCGTCCGCATCGCCTAGAGGTACTACTGGCCAGCTATGTTTCGGGACGTCGGTCGGTACGTGAGGGGTTGCGAAACTTGCCAAAAGTTTAAGTTTTAAGTTTAAGGACACGTCTAATCGACGAACCGTGTTCCACTTGGTGTGCAGACTTCGTAGGCCCGTTACCGAGGTCTAAGAAGGGAAATACTATGCTGTTAGTATTTTTCGACGCGTTCTCCAAGTGGGTGGAATTCGTACCGCTCCGCAAGGCAACGACAGCAAGCCTGACGAAATATTTTCGGGAGAGGATTTTGGGACAATTCGGAGTGCCCAAAACGTTTGTATGCGACAATGGCGCGCAATTTACAAGCCGAGCCTTCAAAGGATTTATCCAGCGGATGGGTTGTGAACTGCAGTTCACGGCCTCGTATTCCCCACGAGAACCCGACGGAAAGGGCGAATCGCACCGTGAAAACAATGATTTCGCAATTTTTAGACGGCCAACAGGACAGGTGATACGAGCTTCTTCCAGAAATATCTCTGGCTATCAATTCCAGCGTGTCAGACAGCACTGGATTCAGCCCAGCATTCCTGGTCAAGGACGTGAGCCACGCCTACCCAATTCCCTGTACGAGGAGACAACTCAGGGGACGGCAAGCGAATCCCAGACGCCAACCCAGAAAGCCGGGCGCTTGAAGGAAATTTTATGATTTTATGAATGGCGACCCACCCTGCACAAGCTGTCGAATGCGACTGACAACTTCGCGGCTAAACTCGCCCCGTAGTTCGACGGCCCCTTTCGAGTAACCAAATTCGTCTCCCCCAACATCGTACACCTACAACGGAGGGGCAAACGTAAACAACAAGTCGCTTACATCGCGGAGCTGAGGGAGTTCCAGGAAACCGGAGACGACACCGGGGCGAACAACCCGGAGAAGACGACACATCAGTGAAGGACTCAACCACAGAAGACCCCAGGCCTAGGAGCCCAGAAATACCGTAACTATAGAACAATCCTAGAATTACTAAGCCTTTGTATTATATTAAGAATGAGCTCCCTAAAATTTAAGCTGCACCAGTAGGTAGGGTTTCAGAGAGGGTAGGACCGCATATCTTTAAAACAATTGATTCTAGGCCTATAAATTCGGCATGGAGAGCGACGACGACGTTGCCTACGTGGGTCCGGCGGACATGGACGACGCCGAACGCGAAAGGCTCAGGGACTGAGCCTCACGTCCAAGACGACGGGATCCAACGCGGGTCGCAACGCCCCACCCTCCAGCCAAGGACGCAACCAGTCCCTGAAACGGACGACGGAAGGGAAAGTCGGTGGACCGGACGGTTCGTGGAGCAGCGGGAAGAGCTGGAGTACGCGAACATACACGGCGGCTACCGAGTGACCCAGGTGCGACGGGCCGTCATGAATATATGGGCGCCCCCTGGAGATGATCCCTCAAGGCTGTGGCACAAAGGTCGTCGCAGGAGGGGCCCCGCACAGCCTCTACGATAAGAGGCAGCCTGGCCAGAAGCAGCACCCGCCTGCGGAAGGTGCAAGCGACCGGTGCGCAGCCGTTCCCCCGCCTTACCACCTGCTCGGGAGGCTACAACACCGGTCGGCGTCCCGCGACCAACATCACCACCAATGGTCCCCCTCTCGCGGCCCAGCGCACCCCTCCCACTACCGGTCGTACCCCACTCGCGGCTAGCCGCCCCACCTCGTCTAGAGAGAAGAGCGACCCTAACACCAATGGAGACGGTCCGGACGGTCTCAGGTTCGTCCTCACGCGAACCGCGGGCGACCTCGCACGCCATCACCAGGTCGTTCGCAAGCGCCTGTTCTCCAGACGGCATCCTCCGGAGCCATCGTCAACACTATCCAAAGCCCACCCACATAAATCGAAGAGGGAGCACCGAAGGAAGAAAACGAGCTCTCGGCGCGACCCACCGGAGTATTGCCAAGGACGGGTCAGATGGGATTTGAACTCCAGGGACGACGAGGTGGAGAAGCCACTTTTCCGCCGCACCTACCCTGAGCTGGCAATCCGGGGTAATCACGAATCCGGCCGCAGCCACCGTAATCGCGCACACCGCGATCGTCGCAAGACTCACCCGCCCCAATGGAAAGCCCCGGTCCAAGCGAACCCACTGAAGTAGCCCTCGGCCAGCTGCCGTCGACGTCCTCACCCCCGATGCCCATCCGAGCCGTCTGCTTAGCCTGTTCTGCGATGCTGGTCTGCGAGCCTGGTCTGAAGGTGAAAACTCGGTAAGCTACAGACAGAGTTGAATTGGTGCAGCACAGGGACCCCATCTTGTAGAAACGCTTGAATAAAGTGGAAAAACTTACGATCAACCCGCATTATTATTCTAACCTCCAAGTGCAGGTTACGTAAGCCTGTCCACGTGGACCTAGCCCATTTGTCATAGTCCCGCCGAGGTCCCTACTGTGACCCTTCGGTCGACGAGTTGCGGAACGTTTCGTAGGTAATTTTGGTCTGATATCCATTCTTCGACAGCCATATCATCAGAGCCATCGAACACTCAGATTCACTCCCTCTATATCGCGAAAACTTATGGCAAATCGGGTGCGTCCTGCTCATCGTAGTTTTGCCTTTTCTCGTTGATTCTTCCTCTATTCCCCTGTCGATTTGTTGTTGGGGTCTCTCCTGTGTGCATGCCGCTATAGTTGTCTCGCTCACTCCAGCGTCTTTCAAGCACAGCGTCGTTCTCATGATCTTCGTTTTCATCTATTCCATTCTCTTCGTTTGGGTTTTTATCGTCCTCTTCATCATCGGTGTCCTCATCGTCGTTCTTGTTTTGCAGCATCTTTCCTTCCATCAGATTCCGGAAGATATGGAGCACATATTGAGACAAGATCATGGTCCGTTAGCTTTGCGTGTATGTATATGTGCTTAGATGCAAATCTGGCGTCATTTTCGTCGTATTCGAATCCACCAAATTCGCGCAACCGACTTCTGTTATTTCGGTCTGCTTCTTGCTCAAACACGAAATTGTGCAATGCACAAATGCTTGACTTCGTTGCCCTTCGAAAGATTTGTGGAATGTACGCGTTTAAACACGTCATTTTGCTGAGATAAAAAAATTCGTCTATTTATTTTTCTCCGCTTTTTCAATTTGTTAATAACCTCGTTCTTTTTTGTTCTCAAGCTCCGTAACTTGTACCGCCGTCGTCGTACCGTCACTTATAGATTTTTACTTATTTCTCACACGCGTTCCTAAGAAAGGAATGTTTTGCTCGAATCGGACGAGTCTCCAAAATGTAGGGGTTTTGGTTTATTATAAAAGTATAACTAAGTTTAATAAGTTATTGAACACAATATTTGGTACACGATTACAGAGTTTAAGCGTCGTTTTCGTCGTCTCGTCTCTTTCCACAGTCCTCTCGCGTTGTAGGCTGGATCGAAACAGCCTCTCTCGGTCTCTCGCTTGCCGATCTGCTCTCTGCTCTCGTCTTACTTCGTCGTCGCTCGTACTTGCGCTGTTGCGCTTAGGAATTCGCCTGTAAGCGAATTCGCTCTCGAAATAGTTCTCCCTATTATAGCTATACTAATGATCCGATCCAATTCAGATTTGAGCCCCTGATAGATATGGCCTTTCTTCACGTTTTCTGTTATCTTCAAAATTGTGGACGCCACAGGTGTGCGCCCTTTGAGGGCGGGTCGAAATTTCAAAATAAATTTCTAGGAGTGAGATATCACATCAGTCTGGAAAAATTTGGTTGCTCTAGCTCTTTTAGTCTCCGAGCAATGGGTAAAAAACAAGACGGACAGACAGACAGACCGACGGACAGACATGGCTATTTCGACTCGGCTATTGATGCTGTTCAGTCTGGGGACGGCGCTGGCGGGGCCACCGCTCTGTGGGCATTCCAGCCACACTTCACTGTTAGCACTCCAGCTACGCAAGCGGCTGCCCTCGCTCTCGCCCTCATACTTAAGAGCATTTTTCCCCGGCGACGCTCTCTTCACGCTTAATTTCACCAGGGGCACGCTCCGCCCACGATCACGCTCCCGCTCTCGCTGCCGACAGCCCTCGGCAGCTTGAGCGCAACTTCTATCTACATACGCTTTTTCATCCGAAGCGACACGGTTACTTTCGCACGCGAGTACTCCTTGTACATATATATATAGATCAACCAATAAATTGAATAAACATTGACGACCCCGGCATTCACTTGGATTTGGATTTGGACTGTATTCGGACTGTGGAACTATACGACGCCCCCTGGCTCAAACAAATGCTGATCAAGCATATATATACTTTATGGGGTCGGACGCTTTTTTCTCAATGTTAAACACATCCACTTTTACCACAAATACAATATAACCTTTTACTCTTCGGATCGGTTCGGATCATTAATATAGTTACAATGGGAGAACCATTTGAAGAATCGTCGCTCCCTTTCGTTCTCTGTCACACTTCACCGCGTCTGCTTTGCCCGTTCTATCAATAGACTATAAAACTAGATCAACCAAACTTTCTATCCATACTCCTGTGATATCTCTTCAATACAAATGTATTTTAAAATGTTTCCCCACGCCCTTCCACCTCCACAAATGACGAAAGTTGAAAGTAACTTTCAACTGCTAACTCTGCCTCTGTAGCGCTGCAGCCGCTACTGATTCTCACAAAAGACGTAAGGCCACAATTTTGAAGATAAAAAAAAACGGAATATACTGTATTGTACGGAGTGACCTTATCTATTCGAATCAGGTTCAGATCGAATCATTATTATAGCCACAATGATGAAATTAACTTTCAGCTGCTAAGCCCCTCCTAGGTCTCCTCTTCTTCCAAAACAAAATTGGGTTTACTGATGGTGACTTTTTAAAACTAATTTGTTACGTTCTTTATATTTTTTTTAATTCCTACACTTCTATTTCATTGATCAGCAGATTCGAAATTTCTGCGGTATTCGAATGCTCACATTTAAGTCTATTCAAAATGAAAATCTATTCAATTTGAAGGACTTTAGATGTCTCAAAGAACGAATATAAATGGCATTCACAATCGGATCATTATCATAGCTGATGAATGATGATTTGAAGTTGCTACATACTCTGCCTCATGCAGCGCACCCTCTGACGAAAAGAGAACGAACTAGAATGGCGTGTTGGTGTTAGAGAGAGAGAGAGACAGATGTAAAATCTAAAATCTACACTGAGATACGGGTATAAAAAGAATAGGCGCCTCACAAAAATCCCTGATTATACCCGTGCTCGAAGAGTAAAACGGTATATTGTATTTGTGGTAAATGTCCGTCTGTGTGTGTCTGTCCGTCTTGTTTGTCGCCCATTGCTCGGAGGCTAGCTATAAGAGCTAGAGCAACCAAATTTTGTTTCCACACTGATGTGGTATCTCACTCCTATACATACGTGTGTTTCAAAAGTTTACCACGCCCACTTCCGCCCCCACAAAGGGCGCACATCTGTGACGTCCACAATTTTGAAGATAACAGAAAATGAAAAATGCAGAATCCTAGAGAGCCCTCTCGCACTCACACACCATCGTGTCGACTTTGCCTTTTCGAACAAATGAATTCCAGAGACTATAAGAGCTAGAGCAACCAAACTTTCTATCCAAACTCCTGTGATACCACTTCAGTACAAATGTATTGCAAAATTTCGCCACGCCTCCTCCCGCCCCCCCAAAAGAGGAAAGTCCACAATTTTGAAGATAGAAAAAAACGAAAATGCAGTATCGTAGAGAATATCTACGTATCATATCTACCAGAATCCCGAATTATTATTTTTTTATATATTGATCATTATTATAGCCACAATGATCTAATTAATTTTCTGCAGCGAGCCCACCCACCTCACGCAACAAGAGCGTCATTTAGGGATGATAGCCGCTACTCGTTCTCTCTCTCGCTCACACACTGCTCACAGTCTCTGCCTTGATCAGTGTATGTGTGTTGTTGTGAAAACTGATGTAGATGTAGATGACAGATGCAAAAAAAAAATTTAAAATGTACAAACTGATAAAACATTTGAAAATTCAAAA
Source organism: Drosophila bifasciata (assembly GCA_009664405.1). Classification (NCBI taxonomy): domain Eukaryota; kingdom Metazoa; phylum Arthropoda; class Insecta; order Diptera; family Drosophilidae; genus Drosophila; species Drosophila bifasciata. The sequence goes on from WIOZ01000146.1 coordinate 59,901, forward strand.
TAAATCATACCGACTGAGTACCGGTCGCGTTAGCGGCGACACCACACGTTATTTCGTGTTTTATTTCCAATACATGTAAGACACTCCACTGTGGTTAACTTGGCCGTAAATTTGGGAAATGGTCAAAGGGTGTACTTTATAACGATAAACGTATTAAAACGAGTTGAGAGGCCGCCATCGACAACATTGACCAGCTTCTTTGAAATGTGCCAAAATAAAGACTTTGACAGAACACTGGTTTATTCCGAAATGCCACGATATTGTATCTAGAATCAATCATAAAAGAAGTTTCAACGCCAGAAACAAGGACAGCCAGTTCCAAGTTACCCACAAGTATTTTCCACCGATGCACTAGGACCTCATTACACAGTCCATCCCAGCGAAGACGACTTTTTATACCAGTACTCGAAGAGTAAAAGGGTATATTTTATTTGTAGTAAAAGTGGATGTGTGTAACACAGAGAAGAAATCATTTCCGACCCCATAAAGTATATATATTCTTGATCAGCATCAATAGCCGATTCGAGCTAGAGCAACCAAACTTTCTGTCCACACTCCTATGATACCAAATCAATACAAGTGTATTTCAAAATTTCGCACCGCCCCTTCCGACCCCCACAAAAGACGAAAAGTCCACAATTTTGAAGATAGAGAAAAATGAAAAATGCAGTATCGTAGGGAATGATTATATCTACCAGATTACCGGTTCAGATCGGATCATTATTATAGCCGCAATAATAAAATGAATTTTCAGCAGAGATTTCCCCCTCAGCATAAGTCATTTAGTGGGATGATAATCGCTACAGATTCTCTCTCTCGCTCACACACTGCTCACTCACTCTGCCTCGTGCAGTGTATGTGTGTTGTTGTGAAAAGTAATGCAGATGTAGATGACAGAAGTACCAAAAATGTAAAATGTAAAACTGATAAAACATTTGAAAATTCCACATAAATCACATGTGTACTGACTGAGTACGGGTATCAAAGTAGAGTCGCGTTCACAGCGACTCCGTACGTTCTTTCTCGTTTTATTTGCGTTTACTGTTAGTCAATGTTCGTGGCCCAACATCATTCCAACATTTGCGAACTGTTAATAGTGTATTTTGCGGCACATACAGAGAAGACTGTCAACGTATGGGACTGCTCGAGAATGGGACCGCACTCTCGAAGATGCTGTGATTTCGTCAAATTCTAAACAAACACGATCCTTTTTTTGCAATATTTTTATCTACGTACATGCTTCTCGTCAGCATCGATTGATTTATGGAACAAATATAAAGATGAATTGGCCGAAGATATTTTACATCAGGAGCGTGTTAGAACCTTCTTAAAATCGCTGAAATTGACCGGATTATCACCTCATAATCTGCAACTAAAGATCGGATCGATAATTATTATGTTGCGCAATATAAACCTGCCACGTCTTTGTATGGCACCCGACTTGCGGTGAAGAAATTATCGAACAACGTCATTGAAGCCATAATTTGGAAAGGGAAGTATAAAGGAGAAGACGTTTTGATTCCCAGGATTCCTTTGATTTCGAGCGACCATTCGACTTTAAACGGTTATAGTTTCCAGCGCGGCTAGCATTTGTCGATAAATAAATCACAAGGGCAGTCGCTAATTGTTTCAATGGCATTAATCTGGAAAATCCATGTTTTCGCATGGCTAGTTATATTTCGCCTGTTCCTGTGTCGGAGTACCAACCAAACTATTTATATAAGCGCCAGAGAAAAAACAAAAGAATGCTGTTTCTAATAAAGCATTAAAATAATACACACTTTCTTTCTGAAATATTTTTTAAATGAATTATTCAATTTGAAATCAATATTTATAGTTAAGACTGCAAAACATCTGTCGGGTCCGCTATATAAAATAAAAGCAAATAAAAGTTGATCAAAAAGTGGGACATATGACTTTGTTAATATACAATCAAAATTTCATAAGATTCGATTGATTCGTTTTCCAAAAACACTAAAAACGCGATTTAAAGAGTAATGAAAGGTCATATGAAGATGAATAATACATTACCACTCATTCGAATACCTGTTTCATATACAACAAAAATTACATATAAATCGGTCGATCCAAAAACACTAGAATCGCGATAACTAGCTAATGCGTGGTCATTTTAAAAAGATGAACAATAATTTTCCACCCATTCGCAGGCCCCTCTAATATACATAAACCAAAATAAACGGCGGGTGACGGTTCGCAATACTACCCGTATACCAGAACCCTGAGCATGCTCGCATCGGATCAGGGCAAGCGCTAGCTGAGGCACCTTAACCCATAGACCGGGTTTACATTTATAGCGAGCCAGCCCGTTTTCAGTTAGTCCACTTGTGTGGCTGAAGCCCCCTTTAATTTATTAACCATATTGTTTTCTAATTTCATCTAGAACTCATTTATCCCACTTATTTTCAATTTCTTAAATTCGTCCAATTGCCTAAAAAATCGACAAACAAATGTTCGTCGTTAGTTTTTAAATGTGTGGACTACAAACTAAACTTTCTTGTTTAAATAAAAATTAATAAGTTGATAAGATATAGCGGTTTTTCGTTGGTCTGTACTATAGTAAGTATCACGGTATAACAAATACAAAATTATTAAAAAATAAATAATATGTAAATAAGTTTATACTTGTAGCGCTAGGATAAAGCATGAAATAAAATTAAATTAAATATATTAAAACAGATTTTCAGCTTATTCCTTCTGCGTTTATGAAAAATGACCAATTTGTGAATTATGTACACATAAGCGAAAAGTACTATCTACCCTTTATTCTGGGACGAAATAGCCATGGTCGGACTTCTGTTATAGTAAATACCAAATGTAATGGTGCAATCAATATTCTGTCTGATGCTTCTGTAAATAAATACTTTAACAAAACCTATCAATGGTTATTATGGGGTGTTGGAGTAGAAGTTAAGTATTTACTACCACTGGAACTGGAATATGTTGGTCCAAACGCTCAAATAACCTACGTGAATAAAACAAGGAACAACTACTATCTCTGGGATATTCATTCGAAAGGACGTCACCTACATTCAGCTTTAGAACTTCAATTAATAGCAACAGTAGCAAATTATGACGGCAATTTTTACCTGAATATAGTTCGAGATATCTTTAAGTTGCAAAGCCCAGAATACCGCGGGCAGTTTAATGGGATAACACTTCGGGGGCAAGCGTTGTAAGTATATGTAGCAATAGGAAAATCACTACACGTAACCCGTAATCCTTAGCGTAAACTACACTTTGCGACAAAAAAAAATATTTTGAATGTACTTTGCACGAGAAAAAAATAAGGCTGTACGATTGGATTAGTAAACCCAGCGGCAAAAAAAAGACGCACTCTGACTTTTCATGCATTTCTGACTTTGGCAGCCTGGTAAATCCATTTTATTCGCTTTGATTAATTTTTTTTTTGTGCTACTTAATAATTATTAAACAAAAAAAGTTACTGAATTTTTTTTTATCATAATTATATAGTGAAACGTTTTTCAACGGAAATTTGGTAATGTGACCATAACAAACGTAAAACTTAAATCATATTATATTAACGTCTTTTTCAAAAAAAATTAAATTTTTTTTCCATTGAGTTTTATGTTTTTTATGCCGCCTTAAAGGTAATAAATAAGCCGTTATTTAGTGGCCAGTATTGCCCAACAATCAGGATGGCAACTTCATCAATTGTTGGAGCGTTAAATGTGCGTTCGTGTGTTTCAGATGGTCGTTTATCTGCTTTGATGACAACTTTATAGTCATCATTTGGCATGCGCTCTAAAGCACTCGTAAACAACCTGACCAACACATGATGTTCATGAAGCAGTTGCTGCAAGTCTTGAAGAATTAATCGCTTCATTCGTGCATTGATTCTAGACGTCGATCAAGTTGTTCTTCCATGTTGCCCATGAAATATATTTGTAAAATTGATTCTGTGTATCTTCGAGCGGTAGTAATGATCCAATTCGATGGTGAATCTGTCCTTGTATCTACAAAATAAAAACCAGTCAGTAGCAACCGAGTTAAACACACTTTTTTTTCGGTGTGAAATTGGGGTTCAGAATTAGCAAAAAAAACTACATTAAATGTCGGATTAATTCCTCGTTCTTCGATAATATCTGCCCCAAATGACATCATTTGGAAACAACCATTATATTTTTGAGTGTTTGAAAGAAAGTGAAACATAGCAATGAATACAATGGCTCAGGTGGCGAAGTCAACAATGGCATTTTCACTTTACCTGGGCAGGCAGAGCCTCCCGGGCTACCAACCGAAGACAAGGCGGAGGTGTAAGAGTTCCTGCCATTGGCAGCAGGCGCGGGCCCATCGTCAGTGTGGAGGTTGCCAGGCGAGTTCCGCGAGGAACTCATAGCGAGCCTGGCAATCCCCGAAATGAGCCACTCGCTCATGCCGGGCCTGCCGGCGCCGTCCCACCTGACCGGCCTACGCTCGCTGGCCGAAGTCTGCTGGGTCCCGGCATGAGCGAGTGGCCGAGAGGCGTTGAGGAGCCGACCCGAGGAGGAGCGGGAAGTGCCTGAAGCGCAGTCTGGGTGGCCGCCTCGCCTGAACTACGCCAATGTGGCGAAGCAGGTGAGGGAGTGGTCCTTTCGGTTTGATGGGATAGCGAAACTATTGGAGTTCTTGGAGCAGGTCGAGTGATCGGCAGACATGTATGGTCTGGACCTAGATCTAATCCCCAGGGCCATGCCAGAGCTACTGAAGGGTAGGGCGTTGATGTGGTTCATCGTGGCCAACCGCCAGTGGCAGACGTGGACTGCCTTTGCGGCCAGCTTTCAGGTTTACCTCTTGCCCCGGGGGTATTTCGAGAAGCTGCTGCAGGAAGTCCGCCTCAGGAAGCAGAAGAGGGGAGAGCCATTCAAGGACTACATGGTGGAAATGCAGGCCCTCATGCGACCCCTCAAATGCACGCCAGAGGAGCAGCTGGAACTCATCCGCGAGAACAGCATGCCGGATTTGCAGATTTTCATCGGACCACACAGATGCAGAGACCTGGACCACATGATGGCGCTGGCCGATGAATTCGAGGCCCTGGAAAAGGATCGCGCGGAATTCCAGAGGGAAAGTCCAGTGGGGCGAGCGAGGGCATCCAACCCATTCACGAAATCGACCGCGGCAGAGGTGTGTCGGCGCTGCCAGGATGAGCCGAACCGTGGCGTTCGGCAGGACAGTAACTCGTCAAGGGCAATGGCCGACGGATACCAGATATGCAAGCTGAGGAGAGACAGCGATAAGCATACATGGACGGTACACATCGGTGATCTGAAGCCACAAACGGAGGTGGCTAAATGATGGTTGTCGGTGAAAAGAGGACGGACAATCACACCCATGCCGGAAAAGAACAGGTACGCCAATCTGTCGTCGGGAAGACGGAGAGCATAATGATGATTCCGAAGGGAATCATAAAGATATAGTACGGATTGTGGGCATGAACACCGGGTCCAAATTGGGGTCACGCAGGACGACATCAAGGGCCAGAGCCGGCGGGGGAAATCACAAAACAGGTAGCGAATCTACATGAATTATGAATCTACATTATTGTAATAAAGGAAAAAAGGCTAGTAAGGTTACATAGGTACAATTTATTGGGGGCAGAAAAAAAAGGAAACGAACTACTACTACTATATACATATCGATAAATTTGTTGGATGTTGTTTGCGTGTCGCTCCGTCGGTTTTACGTTAATTACAAGTTTAAACCTGCAAATTTACACTTATCTGTGTGTTAACACATAGTTCCGCAGTGTAAAATCAATAAAAAAAAGAGAAAAAACAAAACCGCCAATTTAAACTACGTTTAATTGCATATAATAGGCAAAACCAAAGCACAGGCAAAAAAAAAAAAACCAACAACAAAACACGGTCGTCAAATTACCGCACACCGAGCAGCCGCCGAAAAACACGCACAAAGGAGATTTGAAAACATCACAAAACCAAAAACAATGTCGTCCGCTACTGCACCGCCAACAAAACACACCCCGGAACAATGCTGGAACTGCGAGTGAGCGCCTCTCCGACGCCCCTTCAGCACGACTGATGGAGCCATGTCCGGGAGGTAGAGGAGCGCATCCTCAGCAGCCTTGTGGAGCGCTTGGACTCGATCGCTGGTGAGGTGAAGCAGATGGGTGCCCGAGTTGTTGGCTTGGAGCAGGAGGTGTTCGATCTTCGTTCTCAGAGAGATCGACTGAGTGAACGGGTCGAGAGGCTAGTCCGAGAAGTTGCAGAACTGCGCGCACTGGGGGACAGAGTAGGAGGCATAGAGGCGAGACAGACGGCCGAACACATGGCAGCTAGCGCGAGTGAACTGCGACTACACGGCGTTCCCTACGTGGATGGTGAAAATTTAAGAGCGATCTTCAACAAGCTCTGTTTTAATCTCCACCTGACCCCCCCACCAAGAATCCGGGATGCTTTCAGAGCCCGCAAATCTCAAAACAGCAATGTGGATCCCGTCATAGTGGTGAAACTGGAATGCGTCCGCGAGAAGATCAATCTTCTAAAGAAAATCGGGGCTTACCGGCGCAAAACAAAGAGACAACTGAGCTTGCAGTTCGTAGGTTTCGACTCGAAGCTGCAATTTATGTAAACGAGCAGCTTTTTAAGAGAGCATTACCTCATTTTCAAAGAGGCCATGAAAATGAAGAAGCACCGTATTCTCTCCGCAGTCTTCACTCGACGAGGCCTAGTGCACGTGCGCTGTAATGAGAGAGGGCGTTCAATGCATTGAACGCATGGATGAGCTTTTGCTATTAGCACCAGCTAGCGTACCCGCCGAGCCTCTCCAATCATCATACTCTGCCTCTCCCACTGGCGCTTTGGCTGGATCGAAAGATGCAGTAGGCGTCCCAAAGAGCTTTCGCTCTTAATCGATTACTCTTAGATTTAATAGTTAGGTTATTTACATCATTCATTTTCTATATCTTTCATTTAAATTTAATACAAATTTGCGCTGCTGATATTGAGGTTGCGCCCCTTATAATTTCAATTTAAAAATGCGTAGTGATATAGTTAGTTCCCTAACCGGTTGCATGCTTAAAATGATTGGCAAACAGCGAAATGGTCTTAAAGTTGTCCACATTAATGCACAAAGTTTGCGAAGGAAAATTGATGAGTTTAGATTACTTTTTACAAACTCAAAAGTAGATATTATATGTGTGTCCGAGACGTGATTCGTGCCTGAGTTCTGTGACTTGTCAATTATGTGTGATGGTTATGTTGTTTTTCGTTCTGGTCGTATTGGACATGCAGGTGGTGTGGCTATATATGTTAACACTAGATTAAAATGTAATGTTAAATGTAAACAACCAAGTGAATGTCCCATCGAATATCTACTTTTGGAAATTTCAAGCAAAAGAAAATAAGAAAATTCTTATTGGATGTATATATAGACCCAATAGGACAATTGACTATGAGCCATTAATCAATACCATCTCGGACATTTCAGTGACTTACACGGACATTATTCTGGCCGGCGATTTCAATAGCAATATCTTGAAAGAGAATCATCTTTTTAGATCATGGCAAAATAAGTGCTTGTGTATAAAGGTAGTCTACTCGGCTGCCAAACTAGCTCTTGTATGATTGCAATGAGTGCGAGTGAAATGGCACATAGTACATGAGTGCGACTGAAAGGCACTGCTGTGAGTTGATTAACCCCTTGTTGCCTGTTGGGGTGGAAAATAGCCTACAATAATGAATTGAGACGATGTTATTTTTGTGTTTATAATTTTATTTTTAATAATTTTGAATTTCCAACTAAACGTTGTTTTTGATTCTTAATAGCTAATTTTTGTTTAAATATTTAAGTCTAAAATAAATTCTAGTTTTAAAATAAAATTGTTTTACATTATTATCAATTTGTACATGTTTAGCAGCAATTAATTTTTTTTTTTATGTCTTTAGTTATTTCAATAGTATTGTGAATATTATTTATAAATATAGACTCTAAGTGTTTTAATGTAGCAGTAAACTGGTCTGACGGCTTTATAAGCCCGCCGTGCGATACCTCATCCACATATGTAAATCCAGATTGCGTTGATTCATTAGACAACCTTAATTTTCTAACAACATAACCTGCTAGATATTCCATAGCGTCCTCCGTTAGTTCATCCATGATGTACTCTGCAGCTATGTTGTTGTCCATCTCTATTTCGAACTCTTCGAACTCTTTCGACCACCCTTTCCACTTTCCTTCATCGGGCTCATTCTCCTTATTGCCATTTGGAGTTATGTTGAGATTGAGCCAGCTGTCGCAGTTGTCCTCGTCAACATTTCCGTTACCGGCTAACAACTCTGTATTCTTGGCTGAATAATATTTAAGGGTTATTAATAAATGAAAATAATCAAATAAACACATAAAACAGGACAACACATAACTACCAACATTCACAATTCAAACTTTGCTGAAACATAAATCTAGACATTTGACAATTATTATTATTAAAATCAATTATTTGCTAATTAACAAATTGTTTTAGTTTTTGTCTTACCTACAATGTATTTTCTTAATCTATACTTAAATTGTAAGGGTGACGGATGGTCATGTTGTCCACCCTTCGCCCGCATGGCTCGAAAAATTTTCAACAATATCTTGATTCAGCCGACTTGTCAAAATATACTCCATTCCGTACTTTTCATTGCAATAGGCATGCAGTCCATCAAGAGATGCATTGTTTATTAGTATCCCTTTTTTGGAATGGGAGCCTATGGGTCTTGCCGCATATCCTATTACTCATAATGTGAGACATCTGTTTTAAAATGTCTCTTTGCAGTTCGAGCTGCTTGCCATAAGGCTGAGTAGTTTCGATGCAGTTGGACGTTGACAGCTTTGAATTGAAAACGTCGAACCAATCGTTGAGGAGTTTAAATAAATCCGAGGTTTCGACTGCATTTTCAACTTGATAGCCTAAAGAGTAGCAGCGTCTGATGGCACTGGCGGTTGTATTCGAAAATAATTGTGTTGCTAATTTGACCTTTTGCTTGGCAAAGGAGCGAACATTTAAATGGCTCTCATTTACTTTGAACAATATTGTTACATCTGTTTTACAACAGTGAGTTATAGTTTGTTCGACAGTCGACTTGGTCAATGTTTGTCCGTTTATATGTAAACCTGTAGCCAAATAATGGTTACGAACCAGCTTTTATTAGATGTGGTGCATCTGAAAACACGAAAATTTTCAGATCTTCATCCTCGGGATGGCCAAACCAGTTTTTTTCTAATTGTAAATTTAAAAAATTAACAACTATCTTTGATTTCATTCATAATAAGAATATACTTTACCTTCAGATATACCGAGCTCTCTCCATAATCTTTGGTTTCCAGCACCCATATCGGAGACAATTGATACCACAAAATATCCTCTTCTGTGTAGTTTTTATTAATTCATAAAGAGTTGGCACGTCCATTCTGGTATCATAGTCGAAGAACACTGGTTGCTTCCACGATTTTTCAATCCTCGAACCATCGCAAAGTTGCACGTATTCGCTTGGCTCGTATACAACGTCCGCCGAGCTGTCGTACTCGAATGTACCAGCAACCTTCATTTCGTCGAATGCTAATACGCAAAGCTTATCTGCCGTATCCATGTCCATATTGTCCATAAGATCGATGACCACATCCAGGCAACCAGTCTGTATTTCCACGTTTGACAACCACTTGTATAATGTTGCCCGACAAGGTAATGGAAATCCTTTTTTGTACAGATGGTTATATGCCCTAGGACCTGCGGTATGGAGGCACATAGCCCATGATATGTCATCTGAATTAAATTCTGACCTCTTTCCACCACTCTTTAAAATTTTTATTTGGGTCTGAGTGAAGATGGTACTTAAAGATTTCTCTAACTGGCTTGCGTCCTCTACGAGCTTACGTAAGCTCTGTACTTCATCCTCCAAAGCACGAATCTTTTGCCTCAGAGTCTTTATTTCCATGGACGTTGAATGATTTATCACTGTGTCCCTACAAGACAGTTTCATTATGTTTACATATCCATCCATATGTACAAAAAGAAATATATGTACATATATATTTTCACACGCCAAACTTACTCAGTTTCCGTACTGGCATTAGCATAGCCTTCTTTAACACTTTCATCCTCTTTCTCTCTTTGCGGAACGGCATCATTGTTTAAGCGTCTCTTCTTATAAATCTTCCCCTTGGGAGCAGTCCTCCACTGAGACGCATTAAAATGTGTATCACATATTTGGGAATTTTTGCTTAGGCTGCACCCCAGGCTTTCCTCCCACAGCTTTCTCTTCATTTCACATTTCGGGGCATGAATGATTTTCACGCCCGGTACATTCTTGCGGCAAAAATAACAATAGTTCATTTTTTTTTCTTTTTGAACACGTTAGGGTTAATGCGAAAAATAAAACGAGAAAAAATCGTCCGTAACCAACCTTCCACTTTGACAAGCAAACGTGCACTGGCAAAAGAGCTAGTAAACCCGAAAGCAAAGGCAGCCGAGTAGACTACCTTACGAAGGCACTCGTTTTGCCATGTTTTAGATAGCTTTGCTTCTCTAGGGTTGTATGCCGTCAATGTAACCATGCCTACACACTTCAGCAACACCTGTGATACACTTCTTGATTTTTTTCATCAATGACCCTAATAAGACCTTACTCTATGACCAGGTATCAGTACCAGCTTTTTCCAAACATGACCTTATTTTTCCTGACATATGCATCAGAGACAACGCTTTCCTTAAATGGAAGCGTTATAAAACAGAGGAATTCCGTTTAACTTACAAAAGATTAAGAGCAACGGTTACCAAGGATATAAGATCCGCTAAGGGTAACTTCTATAAGTCCAAATTCAGAACTTCTCCACTATCAAACAAAGGTGGACTGAAATGAAAAATTTGGGAATAGGAAAATGTCTACAGAAGACTGAGCACGATGTCAATGTTGAAGAGCTCAACCGAAGGTTCTCGATGACTGGTGTACCTGAAGCGACAAGCAACATGTACCTGAACTCAACCGCACTCTGTGGTACTAGTTTTAGCTTTTGTGTGTGTCAATCAATGTGATGTCCTTGCGTGTATTCTTAAGGTAAAGTCAATGCCGAAGGCTTAGATGGCATTAGTCCAAAATTCCTAAAAATCTTATTACATCAGAAGATGTTGTCCCACATCACGTATATATTTAACAACGCCATTACTACATCCACGTTTCCGACTAAATGGAAAAAGGCAAAAAATATTACCCATTCCAAAAACAAAACAATGACTATAGGCCTATTTCAATACTTCCGTTTCTTTCCAAAGTTCTTGAAAATCTTATGTCTTCACAGATTGAACACTTTTGACTCAAAACTCGCTGATGAGTCAAAAACAGTCGGGCTTTCGAAAAGAAACGAAGTTGTATAAGTGCTATAACAGATATTGTGGAAGATATACGACAGCAACTTGACAAAAACTGGGTTACGTTCTTGACACTTCTTGACCATAGTAAGGCATTTGACTCTGTAAATCATAACATACTCTGTGCAAAATTGACGAATTATTCAACTTCTCAGACACTGCAGTCAACTTTGTTAAAGTCCTATCTTACAAATCGATTGCAAGCAGTAGTCTCAGGAACAAAAATTTCGACTTTTGAAACTTTCGCGGACCATTATTGTTTTCAATATATGTTAATGATCTACCTAGTGTCTTGTCCGAATGTGAAGTACGTCTATATGCTGATGAAGTCCAATTTATGTTAGTAATCCCGTTAACGAAATAAATGTTTGTGTCAGTACGAGTAACAAGATGCTTTCCATAATAGAGAAATGGGCAAAAGAGAATGGCCTGGTAATAAATCCAAAAAAGTCAAAATGTTTGGTAATTGCTAAAAAAGTATTTGCACAAACAATCTGGAGAAACTATACATTGACAATGCACCCATTTCCTATGAAGACCACGCAGTTAACCTGGGTATAACATTTAGTAACACACTATCATGGAGCAAACATATTTCAAAGGCAACAGGACGTACCTTTGGACTGTTACGCCAACTGTCAGTGTCAAAACATTCTTACCAGAAGATATAAGACTCCTGATTTCTAAAGTCATTCTTCTCCCGACTCTTTTCTATGGTGTTGAAATATTTGGACATAGTGACGCCCGCGACAAGCGCACACTGGTATTAGCCTTTAATTCAATTGTCCGATATGTGTTTTAATTTAAGACGTTTTGACCATGTACCCCAGGCTTTCCTCCCACAGCTTTCTCTTCATTTCACATTTCGGGGCATGAATGATTTTCACGCCCGGTACATTCTTGCGGCAAAAATAACAATAGTTCATTTTTTTCTTTTTTTTGAACACGTTAGGGTTAATGCGAAAAATAAAACGAGAAAAATCGTCCGTAACCAACCTTCCACTTTGACAAGCAAACGTGCACTGGCAAAAGAGCTAGTAAACCCGAAAGCAAAGGCAGCCGAGTAGACTACCTTACGAAGGCACTCGTTTTGCCATGTTTTAGATAGCTTTGCTTCTCTAGGGTTGTATGCCGTCAATGTAACCATGCCTACACACTTCAGCAACACCTGTGATACACTTCTTGACATTTTTCATCAATGACCCTAATAAGACCTTACTCTATGACCAGGTATCAGTACCAGCTTTTTCCAAACATGACCTTATTTTCCTGACATATGCATCAGAGACAACGCTTTCCTTAAATGGAAGCGTTATAAAACAGAGGAATTCCGTTTAACTTACAAAAAGATTAAGAGCAACGGTTACCAAGGATATAAGATCCGCTAAGGGGTAACTTCTATAAGTCCAAATTCCAGAACTTCTCCACTATCAAACAAAAGGTGGACTGAAATGAAAAATTTGGGAATAGGAAAATGTCTACAGAAGACTGAGCACGATGTCAATGTTGAAGAGCTCAACCGAAGGTTCTCGATGACTGGTGTACCTGAAGCGACAAGCAACATGTACCTGAACTCAACCGCACTCTGTGGTACTAGTTTTAGCTTTGTGTGTGTCAATCAATGTGATGTCCTTGCGTGTATTCTTAAGGTAAAGTCAATGCCGAAGGCTTAGATGGCATTAGTCCAAAATTCCTAAAAATCTTACATCAGAAGATGTTGTCCCACATCACGTATATATTTAACAACGCCATTACTACATCCACGTTTCCGACTAAATGGAAAAAGGCAAAAATATTACCCATTCCAAAACAAAACAATGACTATAGGCCTATTTCAATACTTCCGTTTCTTTCCAAAGTTCTTGAAAATCTTATGTCTTCACAGATTGAACACTTTTTGACTCAAAACTCGCTGATGAGTCAAAAACAGTCGGGCTTTCGAAAGAAACGAAGTTGTATAAGATGCTATAACAGATATTGTGGAAGATATACGACAACAACTTGACAAAAACTGGGTTACGTTCTTGACACTTCTTGACCATAGTAAGGCATTTGACTCTGTAAATCATAACATACTCTGTGCAAAATTGACGAATTATTCAACTTCTCAGACACTGCAGTCAACTTTGTTAAGTCCTATCTTACAAATCGATTGCAAGCAGTAGTCTCAGGAACAAAAAATTTCGACTTTTTGAAACTTTCGCGGACCATTATTGTTTTCAATATATGTTAATGATCTACCTAGTGTCTTGTCCGAATGTGAAGTACGTCTATATGCTGATGAAGTCCAATTTATGTTAGTAATCCCGTTAACGAAATAAATGTTTGTGTCAGTACGAGTAACAAGATGCTTTCCATAATAGAGAAATGGGCAAAAGAGAATGGCCTGGTAATAAATCCAAAAAGTCAAAATGTTTGGTAATTGCAAAAAAAAAAAAGTATTTGCACAAACAATCTGGAGAAACTATACATTGACAATGCACCCATTTCCTATGAAGACCACGCAGTTAACCTGGGTATAACATTTAGTAACACACTATCATGGAGCAAACATATTTCAAAGGCAACAGGACGTACCTTTTGGACTGTTACGCCAACTGTCAGTGTCAAAACATTCTTACCAGAAGATATAAGACTCCTGATTTCTAAAGTCATTCTTCTCCCGACTCTTTTCTATGGTGTTGAAATATTTGGACATAGTGACGCCCGCGACAAGCGCACACTGGTATTAGCCTTTAATTCAATTGTCCGATATGTGTTTAATTTAAGACGTTTTGACCATGTATCGCATTTGACAAATAAAATACTTGACCTTAGGTTAGGTTAGGTTAGGTAGTATCGGCTGTCGGGCCGTCATGAGCCCGACACACATAGGCCGGCTTCGGCCCATTCTTCCCTCCCGCTGTGAGAGACATCCTGTCAGCAATTATCCCATCCGGCCGCGCCAATAAAATTCGCTATCTTTCTGGGACACATGTTGGACATCAGTGATATGTCTGTGAAAAGGGCGAGCCCAAGTGTTTGTAGCCTTCTTCTACTGAGAGCCGGGCAGGAGCAGAACAGGTGTTCCACTGTCTCCTCCTCTTCCTCATCCCTACAGTTGCGGCAGTAATCATTGTATGGGGCTCCCATCCTTCTGGCATGGGTTCCTATTAGCCAGTGTCCCGTGAGGGATCGAATGACCGTGCTGCACCTTTTTCTGCTTAGCTTGCAGAGCTCGGTGGTGCGCTTCTTGTTTATAGTGGGCCACGTTTGTCGCGTGATGCGACATCGTGGTGTGTTTTGCCACCGACTGTCGTCTAGTCGCATGAATTGCTCTTTTATGATGAGCTTGCAGGTGGCCATAGGCATACATGTATCCTCTTTGTCGTGGAGAAAGGAGGTGGTAGTGCCAGCTCTGGCCAGTTCATCTGCTATGCAGTTACCTTCAATGTCCTGGTGACCCGGGACCCATATCAGGCTAACAGCAAACTGCTGGGCCATCTCGTGAAGAGATTTGCGGCATTTTGCTACGGTGGCCGAGTTTGATGTAATCGCATTAAGTGATTTGATCGCAGCTTGGCTATCACTGTAGATGTTTATGTGGGTTGCCGAAAAGGCAACTGTTTGGATGCAAATCAGAGCTTCCCAGATCGCTGTGACTTCCGCTTGGAAGACACTGCAGTGATCCGGGAGCCTGAAGGAATGCCTTATGTTTAGTTGCTCGGGTAGATAGCTCCTCCTACTTTGTTGTCCATTTTGGAGCCATCCGTGAAGATTTGAATGGCTCCACCAGGACCCGGAGTTCCCTCAAGCCAGCTATCACGGTGAGGGATATCTATTTCAAAGGGAGTTTCAGTAAACTCCATCGGAATGCAGTAGTCCGTTTTTGTTGGGACGTTATTGTTGTTGTTTAGAATGGATGAGTGTCCCATATTTTGCGGTACCCATTGGTCGGAGTCTCTCTAAGACGAATCGCTGCCATGAGTGCCTGAGCCTTACCTGCGAGGTCAGGACTCTGGAGGCACAGGACAGCGTTTAGAGCATCATTCGAAGTGGTGCGAAGTGCTCCACTGATGCAGAGTGCGGCAGTTCTTTGTACCTTGACGAGCCGTCGACCACACCGTGACTCCGTAGAGTAGTATTGGTCTAACTATTGCTAGATATATCCATTGGACTATACTTGGGTTAATGCCCCACCTTAGACCAATGGCTTTCTTTGCAGGTGTAGAGAGCTATCGTAGCCTTCTTCACTCTTTCTTTGATGTTTTGGTTCCAGTTGAGCTTACTATCGATTACCAACCCCAGGTAACTAGCACTATCGCTGAAGGATAGCCTGCATTCGTTAAGCATTGGAGGGTTAAGGGGAATCTTGTATTTACGAGAAAATAATACAAGTTCCGTTTTTGAGGGATTTACTCCCAGACCGCGCGTTTTGGTCAGTCTGACAGTTTCGCGAGTTTTGCAGACATTAGGTCGCAGAGTGTTTGAGGGAATTTTCCCGAGAATATTATGGCAACGTCATTCGCGTATGCCACCACTTTACAGCCCCCATCCAGGTCACACAGAATCTTGTTGACTGCTATGTTCCATAGAAGGGGAGACAGAACCCCACCTTGCGGTGTGCCTCTGTTGACATACCTTGACTGAGTGGACGACCCCATCGAAGACGTCACCGTCCTGCATATTAGCAATTGATCGATGAGCGTCGCCAAGTGATCGTCCACCCCAGGCTCGTCAAACCTTCCGTGATGGCTCTTGGTATGACATTGTTGAAGGCTCCCTCGATATCGAGAAAGGCAATAAAGGGAATATTCCTTTTGAATAAAGGGATTTTTTCCACCGAGGTGATTACCTCGTGAAGTGCCGTTTCTGTGGATTTACCTTTCCTGTAGGCATGTTGTGAGTCTGACATCATCTTTGGATTTATCGTAGTCCTTAGATGTAGCCCGACTAGTCTCTCAAATGTGTTGAGGAGAAAGGACGACAGACTGATTAGTCTGAAGTCCTTTGCGGTGGAGAGCGAGGCTTTTCCTGCTTTGGGGAATAAAGACAATCTTTTGCCTTAAGCCATGCGTCAGGAATTTTCCCTACTATGAGTATCTTGGAAAATATACTTTGAAGCCAGTTGGTTGCCATGTTTCCTGCCTTTTTGTAGTTGGGCAGGGATAATCATGTCGGGGCCTGGTGATTTAAACGGGTTGAAGCTGTTTACTGCCCAGCTGATGTTCCGTTTCGAGAGGATGTGTGCCATCGAGGTGACCGAGCCCACTATAGCTGAATGGGTCGGCTCAATGGTTTGTACATCCGGGGAAGTGAGTGTCTAGTAAGATGTGTAGGGACTCCTCCTGGGGCTAGTCCACGTACCATCGTTACGTTTGAGGTATCCCACCGAGGTGGTAGTTTTGAGAGGATCTTACGCAGCCTTGCTGCCTCCGATGTTTCCTCTATTTCTGTGCAAAATTTTTGCCACGAGGCTCTTTTTGCCTTTCTTGTTTCTTTTTGTAGAGGGCTATACTGTGCTTGTAGTCTTCCCAGTGTTCCTCCTCGTTGGCGCTTTTTGGCTCTGTTGAAAAGAGCCCTGCTACTCTTACGTAGGATATCTATTTGTTTTGACCACCATGGGGGTTTTTTTTTCCCCCCTCGGTTTTGGTGCGGGGCATGCTGCCTTAAATGACTTATTGCATGCTTCCGTGAATGTGTCCACTAGACGATTTAAGTCATCTTGAGTGTCCGGGCACCGTGGTGCCGTGATGGGGAGCAATTCCTCCATTTTTTAATATATCTATCCCAGTTGGCTGTCCTGGGATTGATGAAATCAATTGGTTTTGGGCACTCGAGCCTCATGATTGTCTCGATGTACCTGTGGTCAGAGAAAGAATGGTCCTCTAGGACTTTCCAGCTCTCGATTAAGTCTGACATTGCGTGAGACACTAGGGTGAGGTCAATGACCTCCTGTCGGTTCTTTATAATGAATGTGGGGTCGTTACCCCGATTACAAATAACCATATTAGAGTCAAGGATAAAGCTAAATAGTGACTCACCCCTCGCATTTGTGTCCGAGCTCTCCCATTGTGTGTGGTGAGCGTTGGCATCGCAGCCTATTAAAGGCCTATGTCCGAACTTTCGCTTTCGCTGGTTGGCGCGCGTATAAGTTCTCCTGGAGGATCGCTTTCCTCGTGCGCCATGTAGGACGACACCAACCTCAGCTGTCTTCCTTGCAGTTCTAGGCTAACTGCCGTGTTGTCGCCGTTGCTATAGTTATGGAGCAGAAAGATGTTAAGGTGCTTTCTAGCAAGAATACAGGTGCGAGTTTTACCTTCGTTTTGAGCAGCGATTAGCTTGTACTCCTTCGTCGCTAATCCACAGACCTTGTCACCAACTACCCAAGGCTCCTGGATTAGGACTACATCAGCTCCGCTCTCATCCAAGCGGAGTATTAGGGCAGCTGCTGCTGCTTTACAGTGGTGGAGATTGATTTGTAGTACCCGAAGGGACATCATCGGGTTTCTCCACCACTGTAATGTCGGCGTCAGTGTCGTCGACGATGTCGTCGTCCTCCCGACACATGGCCTCAAAATCATGCATAAGCATGGTGTCAGAGGAGTAGCCGTCCAGCTCCGGCTCCAGCTCGCAGTCGGGTGCTTCGATCTCCGAGGCAGCTTCCTGCTCGACTGGGTTGTCGACAGGACGCGCCTCGGCCGCTGCATCCGACTTATACACCTTTATGGTGACTGAGCTGAAGCCGAAGTTCAGCTCTCCTTTAGCTGCCCCTCAATCGGGGCCAGCGACTCCTTGTTGAGGACGACCACCGCTTGGTTCGTGGGGCCTGTCGTCCTTTCCACCTTCACTACCTTCCAGTCCGAGGACGGAAGGAGTGGGTTGCATCGCTGCAACATCTTGAGGATGCGGTCTGGCTCCTTGAAGGAGGCAGGTACCCACACCTCTGGCCCTGGGTCTACTGGGCACCTCGCTCCAGTCTACAGCGACCAGCTTCGCCCCTGGGTAGACCTCTCCGACTTGTGCGACCGCTGCTTTATAAAGCTGGACGGATCGCGCGTCTTCGCAGGCGATGATTTTGATGGTGCCCTGATACCATCCCATGTCTTTGCAGACAGGTGGGGGCCGGGCTCGGAATCCAGCAGCTCGAAGCAGCGGTCGGCCAGTGCCGCTTCCACCCACTTCCACTGGTTCCGGGGATCCTCTCATCCGCACTGCCTTTGTCAAGGACGCCGATAAGCGTCCTCTCCTTGGCAATCTGCGCGAATGAGACGTTCGTCAGCACTCTGGGCGCTTCGGGCGGGCCCCGGTGTCTCCTGCGAGCGCTGCCTCTTAGGTTGGGGGCCTCCTTCGGCGCTTCTTTGCCGAAGTTGGGGAGCACCCTAGAAGCCCACTCAACCCTTTTAGCCACTGGTCCGATGGGCTGGACGTCATCGTGGCGCTCTGCCTACGGAGGATGTTGCCAGCACTCCGTCTTTCGGCATAGGTATATTTTGTGCTTGAGCACTGGTCGATGGGGACTCGACCCCTGCCACCTTACCAGCAGGCAGAGCAGCCGCAGGAATGCATTGCTGTTCTGCCAAGGTGTTGGTTTTGGGGGCCAATTCGCCACCCACCCCAGAACTGGGATGGGACCCCTTTGGGTTCGCCCCAGCGCTCGTAGCTGAGCAGGATTTGCATGCTGTGTGGCGGGTTCGGCCAGGCCTATGGGCCGCTGCCTTTCCCTGTGAGGGATTTCTCCCGGTTGGCTTTTGGGGAGCGCCAAGCTCAGTTTTGTTTTTGTTATGTTTTAATTCTTCCATTCTGATCCCACGAGATGCAAAGAAGGGGAAAGGTCCGTCCGGGCAGAGATTCGCGTAGCCCGGATAAGGCATACTTAGAACAGGGGGGCAGCCAAGTCCCTGAGCACACCGTTAACGACTGGGCTAGTTTTTATACCGGGCCCCAGCCAGGCTGACTCTCGGCACGGTCCGTTTGACACACTTAGTCCGGCCCGGTGTGAGGTGAGTGTGGGGGGTTGGGATATGGGTAGGCAGTGTGTAGGGAAGGGAAGTGTGTGAGCTACTTAAAGAGGCGGCACCACAAGCGCATCGTCAGTGTTGCTGCGTCGCGAACACCCGCTGGCTGTCGGGACTGCTTATTTTCGGTACTCTCCCTCAGACTCAACTGAGTTGAATTTCTTTGGGATGCCCGCTTATTCACAGCTAACCTACCCAGTAGGCCGTTCGCTATCCGCAACCTGCGACCCGTCCGGTGGCCTCAGCTAGGCCCCCCTCTGAGCCACCTCAAAGCTCAATGAGTACCAGACCTTAACTTGACCATAAAATTTATAAAATTGTAACGACTCAAGAACCAATTTACCTTCACAGCAAACTTAACCCTGCTACTTCACAAAGAACTAACAACTATTTATGCCCTCGAGCTCATACGCTTTGCTCGAAGAGGCAGTTCTTTGTCATTGCAATCCGCTTATGGAACAGTCTTCCCCATCACATTAAATCAATTCGAAGCGCAACTCAATTTCAAAAATAAAATCAAAGAGCATTTAGGAAACCATTTTTGGTACTCATTGAGCTTTGAGGTGGCTCAGAAGGGGGCCTAGCTGAGGCAGCAGGCAAATCCTGCTTAGCGACAAGCGCTGGGGCGAACCCTAAGGGGTCCCATCCCAGTTCTGGGGTGGGTGGCGAATTGGCCCCAAAAACCACCACCTTGGCAGAGCGGCAATGCATTCCTGCGGCTGCTCTGCCTGCTGGTAAGGTGGCAGGGGTCGAGTCCCCATCGACCAGTGCTCTAGCACAAAAATTCACATATGCCGAAAGACGGAGTGCTGGAAACATCCTCCGTAGGCAGAGCGCTACGACGACGTCCAGCCCATCGGACCAGTGGCTCAAAAAGGTTGAGTGGGCCTCTAGGGTGCTCCCCAACTTCGGCAAGGAGGCGCCGAAGAAAGAGGCCCCACAACCTAAGAGGCAGCGCTCGCAGGAGACACCGGGGCCGGCTCCGAAACGCTCCAGAGTGCTGCCGAATGTCTCATTCGCGCAGATTGCCAAGGAGAGGACGCTTATCGGCGTCCTTGACAAAGGCAGTGCGGATGAGAGGATCCCCAGGAACCAGTGGAAGTGGGTGGAAGCGGCACTGGCCGACCGCTGCTTCGAGCTGCTGAATTCCGAGCCCGGCCCCCACCAGTCTGCAAAGACATGGGATGGTATCAGGGCACCATCAAAATCATCGCCTGCGAAGACGCGCGATCCGTCCAGCTCTATAAAGCAGCGGTATCGCAAGTCGGGAGAGGTCTACCCAGGGGGCGAAGCTGGTCGCTGTTGACTGGGCGAGGTGCCCAGTAGACCCAGGGCAAGAGTGTGGGTGCCTGCCTCCTTCAAGGAGCCAGACCGCATCCTCAAGATGTTGCAGCGATGCAACCCACTCCTTCCATCCTCGGACTGGAAGGTAGTGAAGGTAGAAAGGACGACAGGCCCCACGAACCAAGCGGTGGTCGTCCTCAATAAGGAGTCGCTGGCCCCGATAGAGGCAACTAGAGGAGAGCTGAACTTCGGCTTCAGTTCAGTCACCATAAAGGTGTACAAGTCGGATGCAGCGGCCGAGGCGCGTCCTGTCGACAACCCAGTCGAGCAGGAAGCTGCCTCGGAGATCGAAGCACCCGACTGCGAGCTGGAGCCGGAGCTGGACGGCTACTCCTCTGATACCATGCTTATGCAGGATTTTGAGGCCATGTGTCGGGAGGACGACGATATCGTCGACGACACTGACGCCGACATTACAGTGGTGGAGAAACCTGATGATGTCCCTTCGGGTACTACAAATCAATCTCCATCACTGTAAAGCAGCAGCTGCTGCCCTAATACTCCCGCTTGGACGAGAGCGGAGCTGATGTAGTCTAATCCAGGAGCCTTGGGTAGTTGGTGACAAGGTCTGTGGATTAGCGACGAAGGAGTACAAGCTAATCGCTGCTCAAAACGAAGGTAAAACTCGCACCTGTATTCTTGCTAGAAAGCACCTTAATATCTTTCTGCTCCATAACTATAGCAACGGCGACAACACGGCAGTTAGCCTAGAGCCGCAATGAACCCAGCTGAGGTTGGTGTCGTCCTACATGGCGCACGAGGAAAGCGATCCTCCAGGAGAACTTATACGCGCGCTAACCAGCGAAAGCGAAAGTTCGGACATAGGCCATTTAATAGGCTGCGATGCCAACGCTCACCACACACAATGGGAGAGCTCGGACACAAATGCGAGGGGTGAGTCACTATTTAGCTTTATCCTTGACTCTAATATGGTTATTTGTAATCGGGGTAACGACCCCACATTCATTATAAAAGAACCGACAGGAGGTCATTGACCTCACTCTAGTGTCTCACGCAATGTCAGACTTAATCGAGAGCTGGAAAGTCCTAGAGGACCATTCCTTCTCTGACCACAGGTACATTGAGACAATCATGAGGCTCGAGTGCCCAAAACGAATTGATTTCATCAATCCCAGGAAAGCCAACTGGGATAGATATATTAAAAAATGGAGGAATTGCTCCGCATCACGGCACCACGGTGCCCGGACACTCAAGATGACTTAAATCGTCTAGTGGACACATTCACGGAAGCATGCAACAAGTCTTTCAAGACAGCATGCCCCGCTCCAAAACCGAGGGGAAAAAGAAACCCCCATGGTGGTCAAAAGAAATAGATATCCTACGTAAGAGTAGCAGGGCTCTCTTTAACAAAGCCAAAAGCGCCAACGAGGAGGTACACTGGGACGACTACAAGCACAGTCTAGCCCTCTACAAAAAAAACAAGAAAGGCAAAAAGGGCCTCGTGGCAAAAATTTTGCTCAGAAATAGAGGAAACATCGGAGGCAGCAAGGCTGCGTAAGATCCTCAAAAAACTACCACCTCAGTGGGATACCTCAAACGTAACGATGGTACGTGGACTAGCTCCAGTGAGGAGTCCCTACACATCTTACTAGAAACTCACTTCCCCGGATGTACAACCATGGAGCCGACCCATTCAGCTATAGTAGGCTCGGTTACCTCGATGGCACACATCCTCTCAAAACGGAACATCAGCTGGGCAGTAAACAGCTTCAACCCGTTTAAATCACCAGGCCCTGACATGATTATCCCAGCCCAACTAAAAAAGGCAGGAAACATGGCAACCAACTGGCTTCAAAGCATATTTTCCAAGATACTCATAGTAGGGAAAATTCCTGACGCATGGCTTAAGGCAAAAAGATTGTCTTTATTCCCAAAGCGGGAAAAGCCTCGCTCTCCACCGCAAAGGACTTCAGACCAATCAGTCTGTCGTCCTTTCTCCTCAAGACATTTGAGAGACTAGTCGGGCTACATCTAAGAACTACGATTAATCCAAAGATGCTGTCAGACGCACAACATGCCTACAGGAAAGGAAAATCCACAGAAACGGCACTTCACGAGGTAATCACTTCGGTGGAAAAATCCCTTTATTCAAAGGAATATTCCCTAATTGCCTTTCTCGATATCAAGGGAGCCTTCAACAATGTCATACCAAGAGCCATCACGGAAGGTTTGACGAGCCTGGGGTGGACGATCACTTGGCGACGCTTATCGATCAATTGCTAATATGCAGGACGGTGACGTCTTCGATGGGGTCGTCCACTCAGTCAAGGTATGTCAACAGAGGCACACCGCAAGGTGGGTTCTGTCTCCCCTTCTATGGAACATAGCAGTCAACAAGATTCTGTGTGTGACCTGGATGGGGGGCTGTAAAAGTGGTGGCATACGCGAATGACGTTGCCATAATATTCTCGGGAAAATTCCCTCAAACACTCTGCGACCTAATGTCTGCAAAACTCGCGAAACTGTCAGACTGGACCAAATCGCGCGGTCTGGGGAGTAAATCCCTCAAAAACGGAACTTGTATTATTTTCTCGTAAATACAAGATTCCCCCTTAACCTTCAATGCTTAACGAATGCAGGCTATCCTTCAGCGATAGTGCTAGTTACCTGGGGTTGGTAATCGATAGTAAGCTCAACTGGAACCTAAACATCAAAGAAAGAGTGAAGAAGGCTACGATAGCTCTCTACACCTGCAAGAAAGCCATTGGTCTAAGGTGGGGCATTAACCCAAGTATAGTCAATGGATATATCTAGCAATAGTTAGACCAATACTACTCTACGGAGTCACGGTGTGGTGGCCGGCCCTATCAAAAAGTCCATCACCAAAATGCTCGGCAAGGTACAAAGAACTGCCGCACTCTGCATCAGTGGAGCACTCCGCACCACTCCGAATGATGCTCTAAACGCTGTCCTGTGCCTCCAGAGTCCTGACCTCGCAGGTAAGGCTCAGGCACTCATGGCAGCGATTCGTCTTAGAGACTCCGACCAATGGGTACCGCAAAATATGGGACACTCATCCATTCTAAACGACAACAATAACGTCCCAACAAAAACGGACTACTGCATTTCCAATGGAGTTTACTGAAACTCCCTTTGAAATAGATATCCCTCACCGTGATAGCTGGCTTGAGGGAACTCCGGGTCCTGGTGGAGCCATTCAAATCTTCACGGATGGCTCCAAAATGGACAACAAAGTAGGAGGAGGTATCTACCCGAGCAACTAAACATAAGGCACTCCTTCAGGCTCCCGGATCACTGCAGTGTCTTCCAAGCGGAAGTCACAGCGATCTGGGAAGCTCTGATTTGCATCCAATCAGTTGCCTTTTCGGCAACCCATATAAACATCTACAGTGATAGCCAAGCTGCGATCAAATCACTTAATGCGATTACATCGAACTCGGCCACCGTAGCAAAATGCCGCAAATCTCTTCACAAGATGGCCCAGCAGTTTGCTATTAGCCTGATATGGGTCCCGGGTCACCAGGACATTGAAGGTAACTGCATAGCAGATGAACTGGCCAGAGCTGGCACTACCACCTCCTTTCTCCAGGACAAAGAGGATACATGTATGCCTATGGCCACCGGCAAGCTCATCATAAAGAGCAATTCATGCGACTAGACGACAGTCGGTGGCAAAAACACACCACGATGTCGCATCACGCGACAAACGTGGCCCAATATAAACAAGAAGCGCACCACCGAGCTCTGCAAGCTAAGCAGAAAAAAGGTGCAGCACGGTCATTCGATCCCTCACGGGACACTGGCTAATAGGAACCCATGCCAGAAGGATGGGAGCCCCATATAATGATTACTGCCGCAACTGTAGAGATGAGGGAAGAGGAGGAGACAGTGGAGCACCTTTTCTGCTCCTGCCCGGCTCTCAGTAGAAGAAGGCTACAACACTTGGGCTCGCCCTTTTTCACAGACATATCACTAATGTCCAATATGTGTCCCAGAAAGATACCGAATTTTATTAGCGCAGCCGGATGGGATAATTGCTGACAGGATGTCTCTCACAGCAGGAAGGGAAATATGATTCGATGGTACCACAACGGGCCGAAACCGGCCTATGTGTGTCGGGCTTAGGACAGCCGACAGCCAATACTACCTAACCTAACCTAACCTAGGAAACCAAAAAAAAAAACAAAAAAAAAAAAAAAAAAAAAAAAAAAAAACAATGTTAATATATAAGTATTTACTTAAAGTACATAATTTTTGTCAAAATGTTCATGTATAATTATTAGCTTCTAGTAGATAACAGATCCAAAATGAACTCTATAAACTCACCGAGTGACTAACGCAAAAAAAATAAGTTTATACTTGTAGCGCTAGGATAAAGCATGAAATAAATTAAATTAAATTAAACTACTTTTGTAACTTTTATAAAAGAAACGAACTTAAAAAAAAAAACTTATAATAATAATTATAAAGTGTGGAAGCGGCGTTATCTGTCGAAAGTCGTCATCTGAGGAAAGGAGGAGTATATATGATATACAAATAGTTCGAGCGAAAAAAGAGAAAAATGCGTACCTGATCACGGAGGCGTCGGCTACCCTTGTTCTCGAGACCCGATCTTGGTCCGGGGGGATGCGCGGAACTGGATACTGCGAGGTGGGGATGTCCTGGTCCGGGGCCCAGGAGATACGTCACCTACGACCGTCGGGTTCGGCCTATAAGACGGCCCTACCCGTGCGCTACTGACGGGTGGGGATTCGGATGACCCTCGGGTCCGTGGTAGCTGCACGGGGCAGAGGTCAGGCCAGAAGCCGAACCGAAAACGTGAAGGAGGGACATGCCGGGGCCAGTCGCCATGGTGCAGCTGGGCGAAAGGTTGGAGGACTTGTTAGTCGCGGGCACACATGGCGAGAGGCACCGCGGGCAAGGACACAGGATGATCTGGAAGGCAGTGGGAAAGTTAGAGATAGAAAACCAGTTAAAAGAATCCGTAGCACTTACCCGGGCCGATGGGGGTTGACCAGAGGGGGATGAGGATGGTGGACGCCGAGGGCCGAGGCTATATAAAAAATAAATTAATTAAAATATATATGGAAATAAATATTTTAATAAAATATATGAGCCTTCAGCCTGCTGAAAACTGGAAGGGGGAAAAGAACCGCGATAACCCTAAGGGGGTTAACGCGGCGAAGAGCTGGAGGCACAAAAACCAAACGGGATCCCGCGAGAGCCCCTGGAGGAAAAGAGCGAAAGTACCATACGAGGAAACGGTGAGAAAGGCGGCGATGGAAGCGGCCGCGACGGCGGAGGAGGAGTACCCTAGAGCGCGGGATTTTTTTTTCTGGCCCACGCCGGCGGCGAAGGTGGAGAGACCGGGCCTGCTGCGCCAGGCCTCATGTCCTGAGTCCCGGCCCGAGGTGAGCCGGCCACAGCTGCAGAGGCAGCATCGGTGAGTGAGGAGGAGCCTGCAGAGACGGCGCGCTGGTGGTCTGTGGCAAAGCAGGACTGGCCGGAAGCAGTCGTCCGGGCGGTGGAGGGCACCCGCTGCATTGGCCGGCGTGTGAAGCGTCTGGTCCGGGTGCAGGGGGTGCGGTTCCGAGTGGCGGCGTCCGCCATCAGCGTGGAGGTGTAGGCGAAGCGGAGAAGTAAAAATAAGTTAAAAGACAATAAATGAATATGAATATGAAACTTACCTGGTAGTGAGATATACAAGGCGTAGGAGGCGGGTGGTGGTCACTCGCGGGTACAGCGGTTGGAACGTGAAAAAAACGCGACCGGCGTGGGTACTACAAGTACCGCAAACGGAAGAAGCGTGAGTTGGGAGGTCTGGCAGCACGATCCGGGCTGGAACTATATCGGCGGAGGATATCGATGGTTGTTCGGCGTGAGTGAACCGATCAACTGGGGAGCGAACCAGTTCGGCGCCGTCAAACCGATCGACGGATGAGCATTTAGCCAGATCAGAGCGCAGATCAGATCAGATCTTAAAGGCGCGCGCGCGCAACATTCAAATCGGGCGGCAGGTGAACCGAATTTGAATGCGGTCGGCAGCGACACGGGCGCCGGCGTCGCCTGGGGGTATAAAGGAAGCCCAGCGACAGCGGCGCGGGACATTACGCCGAGGAGCAGTAAACGGACAAGTGCGCGAATCCAATCGAGTGACGTTAACGAACAGTGAGTGATCGTGCGACGCGAGTGGAACAAACAAGGAGTATTTCAGCACGGACCTGAAATAAGGAACCGAGTGGCACGCAAGATACTATTCACCGCTTAATGTGAGTAACAGCGAAGGGTGAGCCCAGTGTGTGCACATTTGTGAGTGGCGGACGAGGCGGTTGCCGAGTCAGAACCCCAGCCGTAGCACGGGGGAGCCACGCCAAGCCGAGGAGCCAAGCGGTGGTAGCGCGAAGCCAGAGTCGCCAGCGGAAGGCCAGCGGAGGCCCAGCAGGTAGCAGTTTATAAGATAGCGCGTAAGATCCGCTAGCATAAGATACGAATAAAGAGCCTAGTACAAATTTCCCCAAAACAATCTGTGCGTTTTCTTGTTGTCTGCGAGGCAAGAAACAAATTCGTTGCAACGAGCTCGTCGGCCGCTGAGCCAGCCCTGCTGATCAGACCGGAAAGAAACGGTTCGTTACAATGTATTTTTAAAATTTCGCCCCGCCCACTTCCGCCCGCACAAAGGGCGCACACAAACGGACAACAGGACTAAAAACGCAGATTCACTATAACTATAGACTATAAGAGCTATAGAAACCAAACTTTTTGTCCAGACTCCTGTGATATCACTTCAGCACAAGTGTTTTTCAAAATTTTGCCACGCCCCCTTCCGCCCCCTCAAGCCAGCTATCACGGTGAGGGATATCTATTTCAAAGGGAGTTTCCGTAAACTCCATCGGAATGCAGTAGTCCGTTTTTGTTGGGACGTTATTGTTGTTGTTTAGAATGGATGAGTGTCCCATATTTTGCGGTACCCATTGGTCGGAGTCTCTAAGACGAATCGCTGCCATGGGTGCCTGAGCCTTACCTGCGAGGTCAGGACTCTGGAGGCACAGGACAGCGTTTAGAGCATCATTCGGAGTGGTGCGAAGTGCTCCACTGATGCAGATTGCGGCAGTTCTTTGTACCTTGCCGAGCATTTTGGTGATGGACTTTTTGATAGGGCCGGCCACCACACCGTGACTCCGTAGAGTAGTATTGTTCAAACTATTGCTAGATATATCCATTGGTCTATACTTGGGTTAATACCACACCTTAGACCAATGGCTTTCTTGCAGGTGTAGAAGCTATCGTAGCCTTCTTCACTCTTTTCTTTGATGTTTAGGTTGCAGTTGAGCTTACTATCAATTACCAACCCCAGGTAACTAGCACTATCGCTGAAGGATAGCCTGCATTCGTTAAGCATTGGAGGGGTTAAGGGGAATCTTGTATTTACGAGAAAATAATACAAGTTCCGTTTTTGATGGATTTACTCCCAGACCGCGCGATTTGGTCCAGTCTGACAGTTTCGCGAGTTTTGCAACGTCATCCGCGTATGCCACCACTTTACAGCCCCCATCCAGGTCACACAGAATCTTGTTGACTGCTATGTTCCATAGAAGGGGAGACAGAACACCACCTTGAGGTGTGCATCTGTTGACATAACTTGACTGAGTGGACGACCCCATCGACGACGTCACCGTCCTGCATATTAGAAATTGATCGATAAGCGTCGCCAAGTGATCGTCCACCCCCAGGCTCGTCAAACCTTCCGTGATGGCTCTTGGTATGACATTGTTGAAGGCTCCCTCGATATCGAGAAAGGCCATTAGGGAATATTTCTTTGAATAAAGGGATTTTTCCACCGAAGTGATTACCTCGTGAAGTGCCGTTTCTGTGGATTTTCCTTTCCTGTAGGCATGTTGTGCGTCTGACAGCATTTTTTGGATTTATCGTAGTCCTTAGATGTAGCCCGACTAGTCTCTCAAATGTCTTGAGGAGAAAGTACGACGAACTGATTGGTCTGAAGTCCTTTGCGGCGGAGAGCGAGGCTCTCGCTAATCCACAGACCTTTTCACCAACTACCCAAGACTGCTGGATTAGGACTACATCAGCTCCGCTCTCATCCAAGCAGAGTATTAGGGCAGCTGCTGCTGCTTTACAGTGGTGGAGATTGATTTGTAGTACCCGAAGGGACATCATCAGGTTTCTCCACCACTGTAATGTCGGCGTCAGTGTCGTCGACGATGTCGTCGTCCTCCCGACACATGGCCTCAAAATCATGCATAAGCATGGTGTCAGAGGAGTAGCCGTCCAGCTCCGGCTCCAGCTCGCAGTCGGGTGCTTCGATCTCCGAGGCAGCTTCCTGCTCGACTGGGTTGTCGACAGGACGCGCCTCGGCCGCTGCATCCGATTTATACACCTTTATGGTGACTGAGCTGAAGCCGAAGTTCAGCTCTACTCTAGCTGCCTCTATTGGGGCCAGCGACTCCTTATTGAGGACGACCACCGCTTGGTTCGTGGGTTTTATGGTGTTTTGGGTAGACGTTAAATATTTACTACCACTGGAACTGGAATGTGTTGATACAAACGCTCGAATAATCTTTATTAATAAAACAAGTAACTAATATTATCTCTGGGATATTCATTTGACCTTTAAAACTTTAATTAATAGCAACACTAACAAATTTTGACGGCAATATTTTCTTGAACATTTCTTGAATATAATTCTTCAAGATATATTTAAGCTACAAAGCCCACAATACCGCGTACAATTAAATGGGATATATCTACTATAGTTACTCAAAAAGGGATTCTATCGTTGTAATGTTACTTAAACCCGTTGATGTGCAATGACTGCACCATCAAGTGGCCCATGCAACCACATTCCGAAGCCTGTTACGCGCGGCGGATCTCAGGCAGATACGCAGCCCTCCTCCCGCCCAACCGACGCGAGGGGGTGCGAACATGCAGGAAATATAGGTGTTAGACTAATATTCGAGGATAATTAGAGCTAAACATGCAAGTTACAAAAGAATATCACCAATTACTGGGGAAACGTATTTTTAGATTAAGTTGTGCATAAAATC
The DNA here is from genome assembly GCA_009664405.1 of Drosophila bifasciata. Taxonomy (NCBI): domain Eukaryota; kingdom Metazoa; phylum Arthropoda; class Insecta; order Diptera; family Drosophilidae; genus Drosophila; species Drosophila bifasciata. The sequence goes on from WIOZ01000146.1 coordinate 89,669, forward strand.
ACACATAGCATTTCTCTAGGATTTAGTACGGATGGAAGTTTTTTATACCCGTACTCGAAGAGTAAAAAGGGTATATTGTATTTGTGCTAAAAGTGGATGTGTGTAACATAGAGAAGGAGTAATTTCCGACCATATAAAGTATATATATTCTTGATCAGCATCAATAGCCGAGTCGATATAGCCCTGTCTGTCCGTCCGTCTGTCCGTCTGTCCGTCCGTCCGTCCGTCCGTCCGTCCGTCTTGTTTGTCGCCCATTGCTCGAAGGCTATTAGAGCTAGAGCAACCAAACTTTTAATCCAGTCTGATGTGATATCTCACTCCTAGAAAAGTGTTTCAAAATTTCGCCCGCCCACTTCCGCCCCCACAAAGGGCGCACATCTGTGGCGTCCACAATTTTGAAGATAGCAGAAAACGGAAAATGCAGAATCATAGAGAAAAGACCATATCTATCAGGGGCCCAAATCTGAATCGGATCGGATCATTAATATAGCCACAATAGACAAAAACATACGCAAAAACTTCGCTCCATCCCTTTCGCACTCACACAAAATCAGTAATTTTTGGTTTTCGTAAATATGAACGCCTGGATCTCAGAGACTATAAGAGCTAGAACAACCAAACTTTTTGCCAAGACTCCTGTGATACCAAACCTGAACAAGTGTATTTCAAAATTTCGCCACGCCCCTTCCGCCCCCAAAAAGACGAAAATCCACAATTTTGAAGATAGAAAAAAAAATAAAAATGCAGTTTTGTAGAGAATGACCATATCTACCAGATTCTCGAATTTGGTTCAGATCGGATCATTATTGTAGCCACAATGATCAAATGAATTTTCAGAAACAATCCCCCCCCCACTCCTGCAACATAAGTCATTTATTGGGGTTGATTGTGGCTGCAGATTCTCTCACACACACACTCACGCTCAAACATGCTGCCTCGTGCAGTGTACGTGTGTTGTTGTGAGAACTGATGTAGATGATGTAGATGTAGATGTCGATGACAGATGTAGCAAAAATGTAAAATGTAAAAAATGATAAAAAACATTTTAAAATTCCACATAAATCACATGTGTACTGACTGAGTACGGGTATAAAAGTAGAGTCGCGTTCGAAGCGACTCCGTACGTTCTCTCTCGTTTTTAAAAATCAATCTACGAAGTTAGAAGGCAGTCTCACACCTTCATCCCAGTTGATGCCACGCAGAGCAAAAGTAAAAAGTTTTCTGGACTGATTCTATACGGTCTTTGTATTGAGGGCACCATACACACGAGCCGTACTCTAAAAATCGGACGAACGAGCGAAATATAGAGAGTCTTCGGTATATAGGGGTCATTAAATTCCTTTGACCTCCTCTTTACAAATCCAAGCACTCCCATGGCTTTTATTTACCATGGTAGAAATCTTGGGGTCTAGTCTAACACCAAGATCATCAACCAATGTAATTCTCGCAAGAGAACCACCGCTGAGGGTGTAAGGGAGCCAAAAGGGGCTGGAGCGATGAAATGTCATTACTTTACATTTCGAGGCATTCAGGTATAACATATTTTCAAGACACCATGACTGAAAGTTTTTGAGATCGTAGCGAAAGTGATGTGAAATTTCCTTATACTAGACACAGAGTTTAACATCATCCGCATACATGAGTACTCGAAAGTTTGTTAATACTGAAGGCAGGTCATTACTAAAGAGGGAGAAAAGTAGAGGGCCAAGATGGCTGCCCTGTGGTACTCCAGAATTAACCAGTACAGGTGAAGAAAATGTGTTTTTTCGAAAAGCACTCTTTAAGACCGAGAGCAAAGGTAGCTGGAAATCTGTTTCAAAAGGTTGGGCGAAAACCTAAAATGTCAAGATTTTTTGTGCTAAAAGGAAATGGTTTACAGAGTCGAATGCTTTACTGAAATCGGTGTAAATGACATACGTCTGCATGTTACCTTGGAAGCCTTTAATTATAACTCTAAATTTGTAGTTGTTGATCGTCGCCTTATAAATCTTTGCTGAGCTGGAGATATAAGTGATCTGCAGAGATATTGCAAGTGCGGGGCTAAAATTGTCTCAAACATTTAAGGAATAGCGGATAACTTCGATATACCTCTATCTGGGCCCGGTGTATTCTTTGGTTTGAGGTGTCTGCACGCAAGCCCTACCTCGTCTTGCGTTGAATATTGGAGATCTCGCCCATGATAAACTCGGACCGTGGGAAACTCTCGACCTGTTGTTCTCGCGGAAACAGGGCGTTGACTATTCCCTCCAGTTCCACGGGATCAGTTGAGGCCTTGTCGCCCGCGTAGAGCCTCTTTACAACTATTTTGTAACAGAACATTTTATGATACCATTTTTTCGGACGTTGGCTCCGTCCGACTCTATCCTGAAGCAAGAATCCCATCCGGCCGCGCCAATAAAATTCGCTATCTTTCTGGGACACATGTTGGACATCAGTGATATGTCTGTGAAAAGGGCGAGCCCAAGTGTTGTAGCCTTCTTCTACTGAGAGCCGGGCAGGAGCAGAACAGGTGTTCCACTGTCTCCTCCTCTTCCTTATCTCTACAGTTGCGGCAGTAATCATTGTATGGGGCTCCCATCCTTCTGGCATGGGTTCCTATTAGCCAGTGTCCCGTGAGGGATCGAATGACCGTGCTGCACCTTTTTTCTGCTTAGCTTGCAGAGCTCGGTGGTGCGCTTCTTGTTTATAGTGGGCCACGTTTGTCGCGTGATGCGACATCGTGGTGTGTTTTGCCACCGACTGTCGTCTAGTCGCATGAATTGCTCTTTTATGATGAGCTTGCAGGTGGCCATAGGCATACATGTATCCTCTTTGTCGTGGAGAAAGGAGGTGGTAGTGCCAGCTCTGGCCAGTTCATCTGCTATGCAGTTACCTTCAATGTCCTGGTGAACCGGACTTGCTATATCAGGCTAATAGCAAACTGCTGGGCCATCTCGTGAAGAGATTTGCGGCATTTTGCTACGGTGGCCGAGTTTGATGTAATCGCATTAAGTGATTTGATCGCAGCTTGGCTATCACTGTAGATGTTTATATGGCTTGCCGAAAAGGCAACTGTTTGGATGCAAATCAGAGCTTCCCAGATCGCTGTGACTTCCGCTTGGAAGACACTGCAGTGATCCAGGAGCCTGAAGGAATGCCTTATGTTTAGTTGCTCGGGTAGATACCTCCTCCTACTTTGTTGTCCATTTTGGAGCCATCCGTGAAGATTTGAATGGCTCCACCAGGACCCGGAGTTCCCTCAAGCCAGCTATCACGGTGAGGGATATCTATTTCAAAGGGAGTTTCCGTAAACTCCATCGGAATGCAGTAGTCCGTTTTTGTTGGGACGTTATTGTTGTTGTTTAGAATGGATGAGTGTCCCATATTTTGCGGTACCCATTGGTCGGAGTCTCTAAGACGAATCGCTGCCATGAGTGCCTGAGCCTTACCTGCGAGGTCAGGACTCTGGAGGCACAGGACAGCGTTTAGAGCATCATTCGGAGTGGTGCGGAGTGCTCCACTGATGCAGAGTGCGGCAGTTCTTTGTACCTTGCCGAGCATTTTGGTGATGGACTTTTTGATAGGGCCGGCCACCACACCGTGACTCCGTAGAGTAGTATTGGTCTAACTATTGCTAGATATATCCATTGGACTATACTTGGGTTAATGCCCCACCTTAGACCAATGGCTTTCTTGCAGGTGTAGAGAGCTATCGTAGCCTTCTTCACTCTTTCTTTGATGTTTAGGTTCCAGTTGAGCTTACTATCGATTACCAACCCCAGGTAACTAGCACTATCGCTGAAGGATAGCCTGCATTCGTTAAGCATTGGAAGGTTAAGGGGGGAATCTTGTATTTACGAAAATAATACAAGTTCCGTTTTTGAGGGATTTACTCCCCAGACCGCGCGATTTGGTCAGTCTGACAGTTTCGCGAGTTCTGCAGACATTAGGTCGCAGAGTGTTTGAGGGAATTTTCGAGAATATTATGGCAACGTCATTCGCGTATGCCACCACTTTACAGCCCCCATCCAGGTCACACAGAATCTTGTTGACTGCTATGTTCCATAGAAGGGGAGACAGAACCCACCTTGCGGTGTGCCTCTGTTGACATACCTTGACTGAGTGGACGACCCCATCGAAGACGTCACCGTCCTGCATATTAGCAATTGATCGATAAGCGTCGCCAAGTGATCGTCCACCCCAGGCTCGTCAAACCTTCCGTGATGGCTCTTGGTATGACATTGTTGAAGGCTCCCTCGATATCGAGAAAGGCAATAAGGGAATATTCCTTTGAATAAAGGGATTTTTCCACCGAGGTGATTACCTCGTGAAGTGCCGTTTCTGTGGATTTTCCTTTTCTGTAGCCATGTTTTGAGTCTGACAGCATCTTTGGATTTATCGTAGTCCTTAGATGTAGCCCGACTAGTCTCTCAAATGTCTTGAGGAGAAAGGACGACAGACTGATTGGTCTGAAGTCCTTTGCAGTGGAGAGCGAGGCTTTTCCCGCTTTGGGAATAAAGACAATCTTTGCCTTAAGCCATGCGTCAGGAATTTTCCTACTATGAGTATCTTGGAAAATATACTTTGAAGCCAGTTGGTTGCCATGTTTCCTGCCTTTTGTAGTTGGGCGGGGATAATCATGTCGGGGCCTGGTGATTTAAACGGGTTGAAGCTGTTTACTGCCCAGCTGATGTTCCGTTTCGAGAGGATGTGTGCCATCGAGGTGACCGAGCCCACTATAGCTGAATGGGTCGGCTCAATGGTTTGTACATCCGGGGAAGTGAGTGTCTAGTAAGATGTGTAGGGACTCCTCACTGGAGCTAGTCCACGTACCATCGTTACGTTTGAGGTATCCCACTGAGGTGGTAGTTTTTGAGAGGATCTTACGCAGCCTTGCTGCCTCCGATGTTTCCTCTATTTCTGTGCAAAATTTTTTGCCACGAGGCTCTTTTGCCTTTCTTTGTTTCTTTTTTTGTAGAGGGCTAGACTGTGCTTGTAGTCTTCCCAGTGTTTCCTCCTCGTTGGCGCTTTTGGCTCTGTTGAAGAGAGCCCTGCTACTCTTACGTAGGATATCTATTTGTTTTGACCACCATGGGGGTTTCTTTTTCCCCTCGGTTTTGGTGCGGGGCATGCTGCCTTAAATGACTTGTTGCATGCTTCCGTGAATGTGTCCACTAGACGATTTAAGTCATCTTGAGTGTCCGGGCACCGTGGTGCCGTGATGGGGAGCAATTCCTCCATTTTTTTAATATATCTATCCCAGTTGGCTGTCCTGGGATTGATGAAATCAATTGGTTTTGGGCACTCGAGCCTCATGATTGTCTCGATGTACCTGTGGTCAGAGAAAGAATGGTCCTCTAGGACTTTCCAGCTCTCGATTAAGTCTGACATTGCGTGAGACACTAGAGTGAGGTCAATGACCTCCTGTCGGTTCTTTATAATGAATGTGGGGTCGTTACCCCGATTACAAATAACCATATTAGAGTCAAGGATAAAGCTAAATAGTGACTCACCCCTCGCATTTGTGTCCGAGCTCTCCCATTGTGTGTGGTGAGCGTTGGCATCGCAGCCTATTAAAAGGCCTATGTCCGAACTTTCGCTTTCGCTGGTTAGCGCGCGTATAAGTTCTCCTGGAGGATCGCTTTCCTCGTGCGCCATGTAGGACGACACCAACCTCAGCTGTATTCCTTGCAGCTCTAGGCTAACTGCCGTGTTGTCGCCGTTGCTATAGTTATGGAGCAGAAAGATGTTAAGGTGCTTTCTAGCAAGAATACAGGTGCGAATTTTACCTTCGTTTTGAGCAGCGATTATTTTTGTACTCCTTCGTCGCTAATCCACAGACCTTGTCACCAACTACCCAAGGCTCCTGGATTAGGACTACATCAGCTCGCTCTCATCCAAGCGGAGTATTAGGGCAACTGCTGCTGCTTTACAGTGGTGGAGATTGATTTGTAGTACCCGAAGGGACATCATCAGGTTTCTCCACCACTGTAATGTCGGCGTCAGTGTCGTCGACGATGTCGTCGTCCTCCCGACACATGGCCTCAAAATCATGCATAAGCATGGTGTCAGAGGAGTAGCCGTCCAGCTCCGGCTCCAGCTCGCAGTCGGGTGCTTCGATCTCCGAGGCAGCTTCCTGCTCGACTGGGTTGTCGACAGGACGCGCCTCGGCCGCTGCATCCGACTTATACACCTTTATGGTGACTGAGCTGAAGCCGAAGTTCAGCTCTCCTTTAGCTGCCTCAATCGGGGCCAGCGACTCCTTGTTGAGGACGACCACCGCTTGGTCCACCGCTTCCAGTCCGAGGACGGAAGGAGTGGGTTGCATCGCTGCAACATCTTGAGGATGCGGTCTGGCTCTTGAAGGAGGCAGGCACCCACACTCTGGCCCTGGGTCTACTGGGCACCTCGCCCAGTCTACAGCGACCAGCTTCGCCCTGGGTAGACCTCTCCGACTTGTGCGACCGCTGCTTTTATAAAGCTGGACGGATCGCGCGTCTTCGCAGGCGATGATTTTGATGGTGCCCTGATACCATCCCATGTCTTTTGCAGACAGGTGGGGAGCCGGGCTCTCTACTGGCTAACACACATCCACTTTCCCACAAATACAATATACTCTTTTACTCTTGGAGTACGGGTATAAAAAATCTAAAATTTGGTCTACAAAATGTGTGTTTGAACGTCATTTTATTTCATTTGATGTCATTCTGTAACAGAACATTTTATGATAGTTTTTTTTTTTACAACTTTTTGTGTGAAAAATTGTTTTTCTAAAAATTTCATTTTGTGTACGTTTATTTGTTGCTTTTTGAAAATGTGTTTTAAACGAACCATTGTGGGGTTTAAACTGAAATGTCAAGACGATTAAATTTGGACAGGCGAACGCAAAAATGCGTCACGAGCTGAGGATTCGAGAAGCCGTGAAAGTTGCCAAGATAGAAAAAATCGCAATAAAAATAATCGTTTATGCACAGCAAGGTCCCGAAGATACTGAGAGCTATCAATAGGGCACCTTGGTATATACCGAATGAAAATATTCATGAGTGCCGAAATGTAGGATCTGTTAAAGATGGTATCGGCCAGGTGAAAGCATAGTATCTGGTCAAACTTCATGCCCATATTAATAGACTTGCAAAGTCTTCTGTGAACCGATAAACTAGTATATCTGCATGAGAGGAAAGGGTCTTACAAAAAATATATGGCTGTCTTCATCTGTCTGGCCTCAAAGGCCTTTCTCAATGAGTGATTCGCAGGGAATCATACACGGACAACTCAGCACTGTTATAATTCCACAAACTTCGCTGGGCTGCCAACCACCACAATGACCTCAAGAAGTTTCTGCTCGATCGAACCACGCAAGACGCTATTTCGTCATACTGCTCACCCAATTTTATAAACTTTTATATCATCCCTTCAGCCTCTGTAATAAGTGCAAAGGAGCGAGGCACCTCCTACAATGCATTGTTAAACTGTTCGATGAACATGAACATGTTTGATGAACTGTCACATTGGTACTAAATTCACGACATTGCCTGACTTTTCATCCGATTAAAGTTAAATCTCTACCTTAACGAACAATGATCACTTTAACCCTTAACAATCTTGAACAGTTCGACGTGGTGATGGCCATCAAAAACAAAACGTTAACCTAGCTTTGTACTACATACGCAATAAAATGTCGCCGTCTGCAACATCCACAATAATAACCTTGCTCCGAATCACTGGAAGCTAGTACGCATTGAATCTGTAATGTCTGTAAAGGATGGTCACTTTCAAGTTACCCGACCGCCAACGATCGTTGCTGTGTGCCAGTCCATAAATTAGCGATTCTTGCGCTCTCTGACCCTTCTTTCCTACTAAACCATAAAGGATTTAAAGCAGACAGTTTCAAAGGGGACGGGATGTTCCGTCAACCTTCCCTTACCAGATGCACAGTCATAGTTAACGACATAGAATTATAATCTTACACTCCTCTCATATATTATGCTGTCTCATGTACTCGAAGAGTTATGGGGTGTATTCAGAGCTCGCACATAACTGTCGACCGTTTTTCTTCTTGCGATCTCGTTGCGAGCACAACCGAAAAGTTCATACTCTCTCGCTCTCGCTCTGAGCAAGAGACTCTTGCTGTCTTTATTTATGTTTTCTGTTGAGCGGTTTTCGTTGAGCTCTTTGTATGTCGCTCTTTCAATGAGCAGTGCGTAAAGAGCGGAACAAGAAACGCTCGCACGATGAGAGTCAGCAAAAGACCGATTGACCGAAAAACTCAACGCAAACGGTCTTTACATTTACTTACACACACTCAATTCACGATCGCAATTCATATATTTCGTCTGCAAAACGATTTGCTTGCCTATGCGTGTGAATGTATACCAATGCATAAGCAAAAGACCTTTTGCTTCACTGAACACGACAAAACGGTCTTGGAACAACCGAAACAAAACAGACTAGAAAAAACGGGTTCGCTCTGAGCGCGAGCGAGCTCATTCAAGAACCCATAAATCGGTTGCTCTCTGAGTCTTTTTCGTAAAGTGTCAGGAAAAAAACTGTTATTTGCAGACAACGAGAAACGGTCGACAGTTATTTGCGAGCTCTGGGTGTATTAGATCTGTGATTTAATGAAACTTTACCGACTACAAAAAGTATAAGCCTAAGACATCAGCAAATATATTTATATTTTTTCTCGCTCATAAAAATGTGTATTTGTGAGATTCTTTTTTGGAAATCCTAAGCTCATTGGCAACAGACTTTTAAGTCGTAAATCTAACGATTTGCAAGAATGTGAGCATGCATTTTGTGATATTACGGTTCGCAAATTGCGATAGCTCTATCTATATGGGTGTACAACTAAAAAGTCTATTGTTAAATTATAGAAAATAACAGCAAATATTAAAAAATGTTGATACTCTTGACTGTATGAGTTCGGAAGTTAACCGATTGTGTTTATTATTTTTTATCGTAGATTGACAAAGAGGATATAACTACCAAATAAACAAATCGAAGCTATACTTTCGCGGCCTACAAAAGATTCCGGAGTGGCTGCCTTTATAAAATATCACTATGAACTTTTGGGACTTTTACGGGATCGTTTTAATTTCTCTGTTAATTTTCGTAATTCAAGAGGATGGGCTGGACGACTAGGTAAACACAACATTTCGGCTTGGACTTTTAGGAATTATTAAACGAAACGAGGCAGACATTGCAGCATCTGGAGCGTTCAATCGAATTAACCGTTTTTCGGAGTTTGACATAATACATCAGAGCTGGAAATTTGAGACCGCATTTATTTATAGATTTACTCCAGATTTAGATACTAATGGAAAGAGTGGAAATTTCTTGGCTCCGTTTAGCAAAAGCAGTTTGGATTTTGATTTTTGTTTCGCTGACAGTGTTTAGCATAATTTGGGTGCTATTTGAAATTATTAACAGCAATTTGAGTCCTCCAAATTGTAATTTAAATATCAACAACATATCTGATACAGAATCACAGAAATATTACCCTCTTCAAAATCAAACCAAAAATTAGTTGGGCTGAACGGGTCTTGCAAACGTTTGCAGCTTTATGCCAACAGGGCTTGGATCCTATTCCAAAAGATCATCCATCGCGTTTTGTCGTAATAACAATATTTTTATTTTCACTTGTAATATATAACTATTATACTTCTTCTGTGGTTGGCGGACTGTTAAGCTCTTCCGATAAAGGTCCTTCTACTGTTGATGATATAACATCTAGTTCACTTACAATATCATTTGAAGACATTGGCTACTATAAAGTATTATTTCGAGTAAGTTGTCTTATAGCTTTTTATTACACAAACAGTTATCATAATTTTATTTATATATTTATAAGGAAAGTAAAAGCCCAGCTTTAACCAGACTAATCAAAACCAAATTGTCCTCATCAAGATCTTTTGGTAAAATATCAGTTTTTGCACATATCGAAGAGGTTGTGCCATATATCAAATCCGGTGGATTTGCATTTCACTGTGAGGTAGTGGACGCCTATCCTTTGATTGCAGAATTATTTGATGCTAGTGAAATTTGTGATCTGCGCGAGGTATCCGGCTTAATGGATGTAGAAATGCTGAACTGGATATTGCACAAAAATAGCCAATATACTGAACTTTTCGAGTTGCGTAAGTACTTTTAATTCACAACATTAAGATTTTATTTTTTTTTAATAAAATTGAATTTAGCATGTGCTCCGCACGGGAAAGTGGTTTCGTAGAAAGAATCCTTCGGCGACGACAAATAAGAAAACCTACCTGTCAATCACTTTTACACGGTATACCCAGTAACCTTATCAGGAGCTTTAGCAGCTTTTCTTGTGTTGATTTGTAAGTACAATTTATTCAAGTAAAGTTAGTTCTGCTTTAACTTATTTCTTATATTGGAATAATTATTTCTATACTAATGTTGAGTATCGAAATAATTTATGCATATGTTGATTTAAAAACAAATTTAGAGTTACAAAATGCTATATCCACTAATGTTGTGATTGATTAACGAACAATTTTGTAATGGTTAAGTTTAATTAATAAAAATGTATAATCGTTCAATTCAATTTAAAATTAAATTACGCTCTGTATCGGATTTGGAATCCTCTGGAAACAAAACTAATTTTATTTAGATTAACAGTGTTAGTCAGCTCTCATTGCGTTACAAGTCCCGCGGAGTAGACTTTTTGCGCCGCGGAGCCTCAGACAGCAGCTGTTATTTTGGGGAAATGGCATCCCCACACTGCCACAGATCCCTGTAAATTTTGGGTGCACTACGTTTGTCACAAGGCCAGCCAGGTATGCTCGGCTGATCGTAGGTGATCTGCTCCTTGCAAGATTTTTTTGGCGCGAACAACAGCAAATTCTATAATAATTAAGTCTTTAAATTTGTATTAGAGAAAAAAAGTTCCAGACAAATGGCAATCAGACCACAGTGCAAGCACTGACCAAATACATTATAGATTGGTCACCGCTTGTAACGAATTTGTCGCAGCTGAATTTGAATTCGGAACCCAGAACCCCTTTGAACATGTTCGCAATCCAACATTTCTGTCACA
>WIOZ01000147.1:0-81244 GCA_009664405.1 Drosophila bifasciata
CAATTTATGAGTATTTACGAATGTCTTCTACTCTAACTTTTCAATTTTTTCTGGACTCTTGGAGTCCAGATTCCACTTTCCTCTCCTTGTGATCTTGCCATTTGGTGCAGCGTGATGTTGATCTGTAGCAGCAACGATGGGTTGGACTACGCGGCCGACACGGGTATTATAAGCAGGCTTTTACAAACAAACCACTGAGGACGCGGGTAACACACCAGATATTAGAGTTGGAATTTCGAACTCTTTTTCTTTTTTTTTGATGCACTTCACACTGCACTTGTGTCACTGTCACTTTTCTTTTTATGTTGCCTTTTTTATTAATTTTTCTGTCCACCCGGGGCGCCATGGAAATTTTAGAAGAGTTTTTTTTATACTCGGACTCGAAGAGTAAAAAGGGTATATTGTATTTGTGGTAAAAGTGGATGTGTGTAACATAGAAGGAATAATTTCCGACCCTATAAAGTATATATATTCTTGATCAGCATCAATAGCCGAGTCGATGTAGCCCTGTATGTCCGTCCGTCTGTCCGTCTGACCGTCTGTCCGTCTGTCCGTCCGTCTGGTTTGTCGCCCATTGCTCGAAGGCTATAAGAGGCAAAACAACCAAACTTTTTATCCAGTCTGATGTGATATCTCACTCCTAGAAAAGTGTTTCAAAATTTCGCCCCGCCCACTTCCCGCCCCACAAAGGGCGCACATCTGTGGCGGCCACAATTTTGAAAATAACAAAAAAATAAAAATGCAGAATCATAGAGACAGCCCATATCTATCAGGGACCCAAATCTGAATCGGATCGGATCATTAATATAGCCACAATAGAGGCAAATATACGAAAAACTTCGCTCCCTCTCTTTCGCACTCACACAAAATCAGGTCGATTTGGTTTTCGTAAAATGAACGCCTGGATCTCAGAGACTATAAGGCTAGAGCAACCAAACTTTTGGCCAAGACTCCTGTGATACCAAACCTGAACAAGTGTATTTCAAAATTTCGCCCCGCCCCCTTCCCGCCCCACAAAAGACGAAAATCCACAATATTGAAGGCAAAAACTAAAAATGCAGTATTGTAGAGAATGACCATATCTACCAGATTATCGAATTTGGTCCAGATCGGATCATTATTATAGCCACAATGATGAAATGAATTTTCAGCAGCGAGCTGCCTCACCCCCCTCTACAATCAAAACAAAATATACATTTATTTTGTGGGTTGATATCTGCTGCTGATTCTCTCACACTCACACTCGCACGCTCTGTCTCGTGCGGTGTACGTGTGTTGTTATGAGAACTAATGTAGATGTAGATGACAGATGCATCAAACAAATGTAAAATGTAAAAAACTGATAAAACATTTGAAGATTCCACATAAATTACATGTGTACTGACTGAGTACGGGTACAAAAAGTAGAGTCGCGCCTACAGCGACTCCGTACGTTTTCTCGTTTTTTACTATATATATATCCCAGTTGGTTTCCTGGGATTGATGTAGTCAAAAGTGGTTTTGGGCACTCGAGGTGCCCGTCAGAGAAAGGAATGGTCCTCTAGGGGTTTCTAGCTCTCGATTAAATCTGACCTTTTGTGAGACACTAGAGTGAGGTCAATGACCTCCTGTCGATTCTTTATAATGAATGTGGGGTCGTTACCTCGATTACATATTACCATATTAGAGTCAAGGATAAAGCTAAATAGTGACTCACCCCTCGCATTTTGTGTCCGAGCTCTCCCATTGTGTGTGGTGAGCGTTGGCATCGCAGCCTATTAAAAGGCCTATGTCCGAACTTTCACTGTCGCTGACTAGCACGCGTATCAGTTATCCTGGAGGATCGCTTTCCTCGTGCGCCATGTAGGGCGTCACCAACCTCAGGTGTATCCCTTGCAGCTCTAGGCTAACTGTCGTGTTGTCGCCGTTGCTAAAGTTATGGATCAGAAAGATGTTAAGGTGCTCTCTAGCAAGTATACAGGTTCAAATTTTACCTTCGTTTTGAGCAGCAATTGGCTTGTACTCCTTCGTCGCTAATCCACAGACCTTGTCTCCTGCTACCCAAGGCTCCTGGATTAGGACTACATCAGCTCCGCTCTCGTCCAAGCGGGTATTGGGGCAGCAGCTGCTGCTTTACAGTGATGGAGATTGATTTGTAGTACCCGAAGGGACATCATCAGGTTTCTCCACCACTGTACCATCGGCGTCAGTGTCGTCGACGATATCGTCGTCCTCCCGACACATGGCCTCAAAATCCCTGCATCAGCATGGTGTCCGAGGTAGCCGTCCTGCTCCGGCTCCAGCTCGCAGTCGGGTGCTTTGATCTCCGAGGAAGCGTCCTGCTCGACAGGGTTGTCGACAGGACGCGCCTCGCCCTGCATCCGACTTGTACACCTTTTATGGTGACAGAGCTGAAGCCAAAGTTCAGCTCGCCAATAGCTGCCTCTATCGGGGCCAGCGACTCCTTGTTAAGGACGACCACCGCTAGGTTTGTGGGGCGCGTCGTCCTCTCCACCTTTACCACCTTCCAGTCCGAGGAAGGAAGGGGTGGGTTGCATCTCTGCAACATCTTAAGGATGCGGGCCGGCTCCTTGAAGGAGGCAGGCACTCTCACTTAAGGTCTACTGGGCACCTCGCTCCAGTCAACAGCAAACAGCTTCGCCCCTGGGCGACTTCTCCGACTTGCGCTACCGCTGCTTTGTAAAGCTGGACGGATCGCATCCAGGCTATAATTTTGATCGTACCCTGATACCACCCCATGTCTTTGCAGACTGGTGGGGGGCCGCGCTCGATTCAGCAGCTCGAAGCAGCCGTCGGCCAGTGCCGCTTCCACCCACTTACACTGGTTTCTTGGGATTATTGCATCCGCGCTGCTTTTGTCGAGGACGCCGATAAGCGTCCTCTCCTTGGCAATCTGCGCGAATGAGACTTTCGGCAGCGCCCAGGGCGCTTTGGGGCGGGCCCGGGTCTCCTGCGAGCGCTGCCTCTTGGTGCAGTGGGCCTTCGCCTCCTTGCCGAAGTTGGGGAGCACCCATGAAGCCCACTCAACCTTCTTAAGCCACTGGTCCGATGGGATGGACGTCATCGTGGCGCTCTGCCTACGACGGATGTTGCCAGCACTCCGTCTTTCGGCATACGTATATTTAGTGGCTTGAGCACTGGTCGATGGAGACTCGACCCCTGCCACCTTACCAGCAGGCAGAGCAGCCGCAGCTCGCCACCCACCCCCGAACTGGGATGGGACCCCTTAGGGTTCGCTCCAGCACTTGTCGCCGAGCAGGATTTTCCTGCTGTAATGTGGGTTAGGCCACGCCTTTGGGCCGCTGCCTTTCCCTGTTTGGGATTGCTCCCAGTGGCAATTGGGGATAGCAATGCTCAGTTTTGTTGTTTTTGTTTTAAAATCTTCCATTCTGATCCCACGAGATGCAAAGAAGGGGCAATGTCCGTCAGGCAGAGATTCGCTTTGCCCGGATAAGGCATACCCAGAACAGGGGCAACCAAGTCCCTGAGCAGACCGTTTACGACTGGGCTGGATTTTTTATACCGGGGCCCCGGCCAGGCTGACTATCGGCACGGTTCGTATGACACTCTTAGTCCGGCCCGGTGTGAGGGTGAGTGTGGGGGTTGGGATGTGGGTTGGTAGTGTGTAGGGAAGGGAAGTATGTGAGCTACTTAAAGAGGCGGCACCACAAGCGCAACGTCAGAGTTGCTGCGTCGCGAACACCCGCTGGCTGTCCGGGACTGCTTATTTTCGGTACTCTCCCTCAGACTCAACTGTGTTGAATTTCTTAGATGCCCGCTTATTCGAAGCTAACCTACACAGTAGGCCATTCGCTATCCGCAACGTGCGAGCCGTCCGGTGGCCTCAGCTAGGCTCCCTCTGAGCCACCTCAAAGCTCAATGAGTACCAGTACCAGTACTCAATGTGTCGCTGTTAACGCGAGACTACTTTTATACCCGTACTCAGTAAGCACACATGTGATTCATGTGGAATTTTAAAATATTTTATAATTCTTTACATTTTACATTTTCACATATTTTTTTGCATCTGTCATCTAAATCTATTACACTTCTCACAACAACACAGCTGAAGGGTGGGAGGCTAGCTGCTAAAAATTAATTTAATCATTATCGCTACAATAATGATCCGTTCTGAACTATATTTAGCAATCTGGTAGATATGATCATTTTCTACGATACTGCAGTTTTTGTTATACCCGTACTCGAAGAGTAAAAGGGTATATTGTATATAATGGTAAAATGTGTAGTAAATATAGAGAAGGAATCATTTCTGACCATATAAAGTATATTTTTTGTGGGGGTTTTGGTTTATTATAAATAAAGTATAAGTAAGTTTAGTAAGATATTGAATGGATCGTGTACCAAACGATTACAGAGTTTAAGTGTCGTTTCGTCGTATCGTCTCTTTCCACAGTTCTCTCGCATCGTAGGCTGGATCGAAGCTGCCTCTCTCGGCCTCTCGCTTGCCGATCTGCTCTCTGCTCTCGTCTTACTTCGTCGTCGCTCGTACTTGCGCTGTTGCGCTTATGAATTCGCCTGGAAGCGAATTCGCTCACGCTCGTTTTTTCTAGGGCTTGCAATTGGCAAAATCCAGTCCACATTCGGCCGTCCTGACTATGCGCTCGCCTCGATACCAAAATCGTCGCTATCGTCGTTGTAGCCTGTGGACCAGGGCTTCAGATACTCCGCACACGAAGAGGAGTGCTTTTGGGCCATCGGAATTGACAACTTTTTGACGTCGCAAGCGTTGTTATGCTTCGCCTTTGTAATCTGGTACGGACCCAAAACTTCGGTTTTTAGTTTGAGTCCGCTACCGGAATTCAGTCTTTACGGCAACTAGGTCACCAACGTCATACCTCGCCTGGCTGCTTTACGTCGCAGGTTATACGTCTTCGATCTCGTGCTCGATCCCCGTGCTTAAACCATTTCGAAAGGGTCGTCTAGGCTGAGCATGGCAAGCACGGAGATGATCACTGCGTTGAAAGTATTTCCACCTGTCCGTTTACTCGTGGAAGTCCTGTAGTCGTCTTCCCCAGTTGGATGTTTTCGTCTTCGCAGTACTGGAAGAAGTCTTGGGCGGTAAACGCGGAGCCTTAATCGGAAATGATTTACAAGCAGGGTTGCCAAACGTGAGGCTTTGGCTGCGTAGCTTTAATATGATCTCGTTAGATGTTGTTGACTTTTGTAGGGTATAATCAGCAAAACTTCGTGAAGGCGTCTATAACAGCAAGGATATGTTTATAGCTCTTGCTGGTTGACTCCAGTGGACTGAAAGATACCTATCTCAGGCTGAGGTAGGCTCAGTCTGTCAGGATTTTCCGTTACAAAGGAATTTGTAGTTCGCTGGAACTTTGTGGCGGGGGTTGGCCGTGAGACCGAAAATCTCTTTTCCGGCTATGTTACCGGGTGATGGTAACGGCAGGGGAAATGTTTGTGTTGGTCATCGGTCCGCGCTATTTAAAGCCGGCACCTGGTGTGGGGACCGCTGAGTCTGCAGTTCTGTCTTGTGGTGTGGGATTCTTGGGAAGTGGGTTACAGTGTGAGAATGGTCACTTGGAGTTTTCGGGTCGAGGGTTGGGTGAATGGGTTTTGGGGTTGAGGTTGGGTGAGATGTCGGAGATGTGGGGCGCGCTTTCTGCTGTAATAGCATCGCGGAAATTGATTGGGGTCGGGTTGAGTGTAGTGTGGTTTTAATTGTCTAGGTCTTTATGGTACTATGACAGTAGTAGGGTATGGTCTTATGATACTAGTAGATGTTATGTGGCTGTGTGTGTAAATGTAATTGTATAGGGCCATGTATATGGTCCGTTACAGGACCCAAAAAGTTAAAGTCTGAAGCGGAACATAATTTTTTTAAAGGTGGTGCAAAAGACCTTCTTGTTTACATCGCTTGCGATTGCGCAGCAATCGATTTACTTATTGATTTTGTCGTATAAGCGGTATATAGTAGTGTTTTTGCCGATTAATTCCTTCGTCTTCTTTATGGCAAAGTGTCGTCTAACTTGAGTTTTTGCCGATGATCGTCTTCTGCATATCCCTTGGAACCACCATCAATTCAACATCTTTTGACTAGTTTGTAGAGAATTCCTGAATTTACAAAGAAGTCGTCGTACTGCTGATTGGCTTCGTTTATTCATAATCGTTTTCAAATGTTCATCTTGCTTTTGCAATTTTTTTCTATGCCAGCTAAAATGCCATCACCTATGAGCATAACGGGATATCGTGAAAATGCATCCACATGACGCATTCGGGATCCTACGCGATGATCAACTTTATAGTTGTAGTCCTTTGTTCTCGAACTTTTGCTCTGTGTAAAACTCGTTTAGCGCGTTGTTTGGAGAATTGGACGATTCGTCATACGGACCCCGTTATTTTCATTTGGCATTTTACTGGTTTTCACTCAATTGCGATTTAACGATATTTCTGCGTGCAAAACAAAGCTCCTTCCCGATGATCAGTTTGATGTCCATGAACTTTGCAGCATCAACATAAAAGTTTAACAAATATTCTTCGTCGTCAATGTGTATGCTATGATTCACCTGGCTTGATATTGTCAGCTTTTCTCTCACTTCCGAAACCGACCACACATACTCTGCAGTCTTTTAATTTTTGTCATACGCAGTTCCTCGTAAAAATCTTCGCGTATAATGTTAAATTTACTGCCAGTGTCAAACAATGCCATACACTTTGCATTTTTAATCGAAACTTCTTTAGATTTTAAATCAGTTTTATTTGAAACTATTCGCATGGTTTGTTTTTCATCGTTTTGTTTCTCACTTCTTTCCTTGCAATTTTGATATGTGCCCAAACTGATTACACTTGAAGCTTTTTCTTCATTTCTCTTTGTTTGTGCAGCTGCTAGACATATGTCCCTTCTCTCCACAGTTAAAACAAACAACGTGTTTTTGCCAACCTGTGTATTATTTTGAACAAACTGCATCTTTTTATCTCTTCCAATTATAACACTCTTCTTCATTTTCTCGCTTATTTTTTCATAATCTTTTAGTTTGTTTTTAAAGTTACTCATAATTTTCGCACCATATGAAATTGTTTTATTTAATGCCATCTCGTCAACACAGTCAATCACGTATGTATTGCATTAGTGCATTAGTAGCAGTCTTCCAAATTTACTCTCGCAGCAATATCTCTCATGCGCTAAAAAATACTCTAGAACGCTTTTTTGGGTCGTCGTTTACTTTCGTTGAGCTGCATTTGTATCTGTTTGCTATTGACTGTCGACTTGAATTCGTTCAATAGCGCTCTTCAACGTTTTTCATGAGTTGTGAGGGCGAGCAAGGGCCCCCAGAATATACTGTAAAATACCTATCTCAGACTGAGGTAGGCTCAGTCTGTCCAGGGTTCTCTACAAGAAATTTTGTAGATGTGCTGGGATTTTAAGGACAAGGGGCTTGGCCGTGAGACCGAAAGTGGAGCGGGCGTAGAGTCTGGTTACCGTGCAGGTACTTTGGTGATCGCACTTGGCGATGAAACGGCAAACGTTGACACCTGAGTTTTGGTGTATGCGGTAATATGTCTTGGTGTTACCTTGTTCGCGCTCGGCGAGGAAAGCGCTGACACCAGAGTTTTGGTGTGCGGTAATATGTTGTTGGGTTTACTTTATTTACGTTCGCGCTCGGCGAGGAAATAATGACACTGCGTTGAGTTTTTGATGTTTATTAGTTGTATTTATTTTTATTTTTATATTGGTTTTATATTTTGTGGTAGTTCTTGAGTGTTTTCGTGTGTTTTTATATTGGTTTTATATTTCGTGGTAGTTCTTGAGTGTTTTCGTGAGTAGCGTCGGTAACTGCCGTTACTGTTGACGATCGGCTGATGGTCGGCTGATGGACTGCCCTGATTGATCGCGGGCCCGGCCTATTTAAGGCCGATTTCTAGCGCTGAGTCCGCAAGTCTTGGTTACTAGAGTGGTGTCGAGTTCTCCACGCGTGCCACCGACACGGTCATTGCCTCGGTTGCACCGAGAAACGAGCTGAGTCTAGGCTTTGGTCATTGGCTCGGTCGTACCGATAAATGACCTGCGTGGAGTTGTGTAACTCGGGGAGACTGTGGCGCATGTGTCGATTCTGCATAAATCGATCGGCGCGTGGGACTGTAAATGTATAGTGTCAGGTGTATTGTGTTTTGTGTGTATAGATTCTATATGACAAAGTAACTTAGTGCCATGAATATGAATATGTATATGAATGTAACGGGCCCTGGTCCCAGGGTTCGTTACAATACTCCCCACCAATCATTTGCCAATAGATAGTCTTAAGATAGGATAAGCAACATCAAACCCTCGTGAAGCGCGTGAAATATAATTTTTGGCCGGTGGCCGAAATGAATTTTGACCCCATTCAAACAGCATTTGCCCCACGGTGACGCGCGCAAAGTGAACGTAACCGCAAACCGGACAAGGAAAAAGTCCCGCAAGGATTGCCGGCAGCGATCGTGTCGAGGCGTAGTCTCGAGGCGCTAAAGAGAGAATAACGGACCAAGATTCGAAGCAACGGGACCTGTCCGAAAGAGTTTTCGAAGACAGAGAGACAGGCAAGATTAGAGAGTCATGACAAAAATATGGACACTACGCAAGTGAACGCCGAGCAGGAGAGTTGATTTTCAAGTGCGATCGAGTTGACACAGAGACAGAGTACACACAGTTTGGAAAAAGAGGCGAGCCTGGTCTTGAAGGTGAAAACTCGGTAAGCTACAGACAGAGTTGAATTGGTGCAGCACAGGGACCCCATCTTGTAGAAACGCATGAATAAAGTGAAAAAACTAACGATCAACCCGCATTATTATTCTAACCTCCAAGTGCAGGTTACGTAACCCTGTCCACGTGGACCTAGCCCATTTGTCATAGTCCCGCCGAGTCCCCTACTGTGACCCTTCGGTCGGCGAGTTGCGGAACGTTTCGTAGGTCATTTTGGTCCGCTTCGATCCCTACTCAGTCGTGACAAATCTCCTCCGGCCGAATTACGTTGACTCGACTCCGATCCATCATACGTACAGTCGTGCCATCTGGTTCCCACCGACGCACACGGTTACGAGCTCCATCGTAGTCCGGCAACCGGCGGAAGTGCTCTCTGGTCCCCACCAAGACACGCCGAAGGATCCACTACCCGGCGATAGGTCAATAGCTAGGGTGTGTCCTAGCGAGATCGTCAGCGAGATCGCGACCCGGCAGTCATTCGGGTAATTAAAGCGTATTCCCTAGCCCCGCCAGGACGTGCCAGTGTGGCAAGCCCCTCGTGCCTCCTCCCCAGTTAGCCTTGGCCACCCTCATCCATATTCTCCGAGACGCGGGGGTGGTTATACGCTGCGGCTCCTACCAAGTCGAACAAGGAGGTAAGGGCTCCCAGAAAGTCCTCATTAGGGAGGTACGATCTGGACACTACCGACCTATCCTCTCTACAATCTTACCGTCGCAAGACACGCCTCCATCCCCTAGAGGGTCCCTCTATACAAATATTCTTGTAAATCCTCGACAGCCCTGAGTCATCACCCCGGCCAGAGGAACTACTTTACAAGTGGCGCCCGAGCAGGGACCTAGAGGGATATCCACTATCTTCCAGATAGGGAGGCCGATTTACATCTGGCAGATTAAAGCCCTGAACAGCGTCGCGACGACGAGAGAGTAAAGAGTAGGCAGTACCGCGGAGTGGCCGTTCAAATAGAATGGAGTCATCAGGTGAGGAGAATATAATGTGAGACATGCACCCTGAGGAAAACCCAACCCGTACAACGGGTTTGGCTTTGGCTGAGGAGCTCGGCTGCGAAAGCGCGGAACGGGTCGATGACCTACAAAGGAATTTAGTACAGTTGATACAGACCGGGGAGTTAACAATGTCTACTTGGACGCGGTTGGCCGAGTTAGAGGGTCGATACGCGGTCGGGTCGCCAACGAGGCCACCCATGGGAGAAGCAGACTCCGAGAAAACCCTTTTGCGGGTCCCCACTCCGGACTACCCGAAGGCAGAAGGTACCCGCAGGCAATCTCGTTCTTTCTCCCGGACCCGGCAACCAGATACACTCGAACCCTCGCGAGAGGAAGTTGGACACTGGCCCGTGTCATCTCGGCCTGTGGTGGCAAGCAGAGCTGTGTCACCGGCGGAACCCAGGTGGACCCGTCCGCCTCCGTTGCGATAGGACGCTCGAGATCGTACGTATCTACGGCGGAACAGGTCAGGAAGTGGGGTGTAAGATTCGATGGCCTCACAGATCCGTTGAACTTCGTTGAAGAAATAGAGGAACGAGACTTGTCCTACGCGCTGCCGTTAGACCATCTCACGCGTGAGATGATCGAGGCCCTAACCGCACGAGCGGGTTACAGGGAGCATCGTGGCAGGAATTCCGGAAGGAGTTCTAAGAATTCTTTCTCCCCACTCGCTACTTTAGACGGTTAGAAGACGAAATACGCTCTCGATGTCAGAGGGAGGGAGAATCCTTTAAGGATTTCGTGATCGACCTACGGACGACGATGCGTCGCGCGGAGTATGACAGGGAGTTAGAGCGAGCGTACGAGAATGCCTTGCCTGAATACCACGTGTAAATCAAATGCACTGATTTCAGGACCCTCGGTCAATTGGTGCAACTAGCAGTCTAGTTCGAGAGCATCCAGCAGAGGTGTAAAACCAGGGTAAGGGCAGCGGTTCAACCCCCAGACGCCCACCGGATGTAGCCTTCAGATCACAACCACGTCTAGACCCGGAACCTTCGACGACATCGACCGGAGCAGCTATCGAGAGCATCCAGCAGAGGTGTAAAAAACCAGGGTAAGGGCAGCGGTTCAACCCCAGACGCCCACCGGATGTAGCCTTCAGATCACAACCACGTCTAGACCCGGAACCTTCGACGACATCGACCGGAGCACGCCACCGGCGCTGGTAACCGAAGACCGTGGTATCGCGCGCCCATACAAGTCGTTCGCCAGAGTAACCACTCCCCGACGACTTCACGTAGTGCCGGCGGATCGGCCCGTTTAGGCTGCCACAGGTGCGGAGAAACAGGACACTTCGCTCGGGAATGCAGAAACCCACGGCGGATAGTCTGCTGGGACTGCGGAAAGGAAGGCATCCGGACGATCGAGTGCTGCCGACGAACAAGGACGGAAAACGAGCAGTGTCTCCGGCCAGCACTGGGACCGACGGGGACACCAGGATTAGAATCCCAGAACCGAAACTACTAAGGGTAGAAGAAGGAAGGATCGTAGCGACAGTGACGATCTGTGGGTACACAGCGTCCGCAACCATAGACAGCGGCGCAACTAAGAGTTTCATCAGCGACGAATACGTCCAGGGGTGGGACGTAAGAGAACAGTTGAAGGAAGTCTGCCTCAGGATCAGGCCATACGCTAGTATGGTACAACGGTAGACATCAAGCTGGCATTGTGGGCGTGCATCCGACTCGGGGATCGACGAGTCGAGATGTACCTACTGGTGATGCCAGCCATGCTCGACGACGTAATCTTGGGCATTGACTTCTTATGCGCCATAGGGTCGACACTGCAGTGTGGCAGAGCCCGTCTAGACCTTAGCCGGGCAGAGGGGCCAACGATCGACGGACGGGATAACGCCCATGAACAACAAGATGACCCAGCACAATGGGAGGAAAACACAGAGACACGCTGTGACCACTCAGGAAAGCCCCAGAACAACGCTCAGGAACACCGAGACGGACCAGAAGAACGCATGGAGAACACATAGGCACGCTGTGTACGCAGGACAGCCCCAGAATAAAGCTCAGAAACACTGCCACACCACCGAAGGACGTCGAGATAACACCGAGGTGTACCGGGACCGCGCAAAAGGAAGCCAGGGAGACAAGAGGAACGAGCGGCCGAAAAGCGGCAGGAGCGTGGACCGGTCTTCCAGGATGAACACGAGGCGATCCGTCCAAATCCACGGGACAGAGACGAGGCGGAACAGACGCGTGAGGTTTACAACCCCGTCAACCAGTCCCCTCCTACGAGGGCTAAGAGAGTGACGGAAGATTCAGGAGATCCAATCAGGTCAGCACGTATCGACCATGAAGGCTCAGCCGTGGAACGAGATGGCGATGGAGAGCGAAACGAGACACCGACAGCCATGTCGCCCACCGACATACAGTCGAAGATCGACGAATTTCTTGAGGAAGAGTTACCGAAATTCGAGAGACTGGCAGTAGTATCCCAGATCGCCCAACACGTCATCAAGATGAAAGACGACCGACCGATAAAGAGCCGTTACTAACAGAAGAATCCGGCAATGCAGAACGTTATCGACACACAAGTCGACGAGTTGATAGAGCAAGGGATAAATGAACCGTCCAAGAGTCCTTATAGTGCACCGATAGTGCTGGTGAGGAAAAAAAACCAACGACTGGAGGATGTGTATAGATTTCCGGCAACTAAACGCTCGATCTATACCAGATGCTTACCCTACACCCCGGATGAACTACATCCTGGAACGACTGCGAAACACCAGGATTATATCAACCTCGGACCTGAAAAGCGGGTACTAGCAGATCGCCATGGAACATCAAAGTCGGCAATATACGGCATTCACCGTATCCGGGAGAGGTTTATACCAGTGGCGGTCATGCCGTTCGGCCTACACTCGGCCGCCACCACTTTTCAACGGGCACTGCATAGCGTAATCGGTCCGGATATGGAACCTTACGCCTTCGCGTATCTCGACGACATCATCGTCGTCGGACAGAATTTCCAGGAATACGACCGTAATCTAAGAGAGGTATTCAGGCGGTTTCGGGCGGCCAACTTACGGATCAACAAGGCGATGTGCGCATTCTTCCAGAGACGACTCAAGTACCTTGGACATGTCGTTAGCGAAGAAGGAAAACATTCGGATCCGTATAAGGTAGCCGCAGTTAAGGACCTCCAACCCCCCAAAACCCCAAAGGAACTGAGGCGTTGCCTAGGCATGGCCTCGTGGTACCGGAGATTTGTGGCCAACTTCGCAGACATCGTCCAGCCGATGACGACACTGCTCAGAAAAGGCAGGAGATGGGACTGGGGCAGGGTCCAACAGGACGCATTCGAGGAGCTCAAAAATCGCCTGATGAAAGCACTGACGCTAGCCTGTCCGGATTTCGGAGCAAAATTATCGGTGCAGACGGACGCCAGCGACGTCGGACTAGGCGCAGTGTTGACGCAGAAAATCGATGGAGTGGAAAAAGTCATTGCATACGTAAGCCGGCGCTTGCTGAAGGCCGAAGAAAATTACACTACGACGGAAAAAGAATGTCTCGCCATCGTATGGGCAATTCGAAAGTGGCGCTGCTACCTCGAAGGGTACAAGTTCGCGACAATCACAGACCATCTAGCCCTAAAGTGGTTAAATTCTATGGAGAGTCCGTCTGGTCGAATCGCGCGATGAGCCCTCGAATCGCAGCAGTTCCAATTTGAGATCCGCTACCAGAAGGGGAACCAGAACGTTGTGGCCGATGCTCTGTCCCGACAGCCGCTGCCGGTACTACAAAGTCGGAAGAGGAACCAGAGGCTTGTAAATGGTGGTCAGTAAAGTCACGAGCGGTCAAAAACGCCCCAGAGGAGAATCCGGATTATACGATTGAGAATGGACAGCTCTACCGCCGCATAGGGCATCGACCGGACGACGATGTTTTCATCCCCTGGAAGCTGTGTGTCCCCACCGCCCACCGGAAGCGGGTCCTCAACGAGTGTCACGACGCGCCCACGGCCGGTCACCTAGGAATCCGCATGACTATCGTCCGCATCGCCTAGAGGTACTGCTGGCCAGCTATGTTTCGGGACGTCGGTCGGTACGTGAGGGCTTGCGAATCTTGCCAAAAGTTTAAGTTTTAAGTTTAAGGACACGTCTAATCGACGAACCGTGTTCCACTTGGTGTGCAGACTTCGTAGGCCCGTTACCGAGGTCTAAGAAGGAAATACTATGATGTTAGTATTTTTTTCGACGCGTTCTCCAAGTGGGTGGAACTCGTACCGCTACGCAAGGCAACGACAGCAAGCCTGACGAAATATTTTCGGGAGACGATTTTGGGACAATTCGGAGTGCCCAAAACGTTTGTATGCGACAATGGCGCGCAATTTACAAGCCGAGCCTTCAAAGTATTTATCCAGCGGATGGGTTGCGAACTGCAGTTCTCGGCCTCGTATTCCCCTACGAGAACCCGACGGAAAGGGCGAATCGCACCGTGAAAACAATGATTTCGCAATTTTTAGACGGCCAACAGGACAGGTGGGACGAGCTTCTTCCAGAAATATCTCTGGCTATCAATTCCAGCGTGTCAGACAGCACTGGATTCAGCCCAGCATTCCTGGTCCAAGGACGCGAGCCACGCCTACCCGATTCCCTGTACGAGGAGACAACTCCGGGGACGGCAAGCGAATCCCAGACGCCAACCCAGAAAGCCGGGCGCTTGAAGGAAATTTTTATGATTTTATGAATGGCGACCCACCCTGGGAATGCAGGTACTCATGCGGCAGCACAAGCTGTCGAATGCGACTGACAACTTCGCGGCTAAACTCGCCCCGAAGTTCGACGGCCCCTTTCGAGTAACCAAATTCGTCTCCCTTAACATCGTACACCTACAACGGAGGGGCAAACGTAAACAACGAGTCGCTTACATCGCGGAGCTGAAGGAGTTCCAGGAAACCGGAGACGACACCGGGGGCGAACAACCCGGAGAAGACGACACATCAGTAAAGGACTCAACCACAGAAGACCCCAGGCCTAGGAGCCCAGAAATACCGTAACTATAGAACAATCCTAGAATTACTAAGCCTTTGTATTATATTAAGAATGAACTCCCTCAAATGTAAGCTGCACCAGTAGGTAGGGTTTCACAGAGGGTAGGACCGCATATCTTTAAAATAATTGATTCTAGGCCTATAAATTCGGCATGGAGAGCGACGACGACGTTGCCTACGTGGGTCCGGCGGACATGGACGACGCCGAACGCGAAAGGCTCAGGGACTGAGCCTCACGTCCAAGACGACGGGGTCCAAAGCGGGTCGCAACGCCCCACCCTCCCGCCAAGGACGCAACCAGACCCTGAAACGGACGACGGAAGGGAAAGTCGGTGGACCGGACGGTTCGTGGAGCAGCGGGAAGAGCTGGAGTACGCGAACATACACGGTGGCTACCGAGTGACCCAGGTGCGACGGGCCGTCATGGATATATGGGCGCCCCCTGGAGATGATCCCTCAAGGCTGTGGCACAAAGGTCGTCGCAGGAGGGGCCCCCCACAGCCTCTACGATAATAGGCAGCCTGGCCAGAAGCAGCACCCGCCTGCGGGATGGGCAAGCAACCGGTGCGCAGCCGTTCCCCCGCCTTACCACCTGCTCGGGAGGTTACACCACCGGTCGGCGTCCCGCGACCAACATCACCACCAATGTCCCTCTCTCGCGGCCCAGCGCACCCCTCCCACTACCGGTCGTACCCCACTCGCGGCTAGCCGCCCCCACCTCGTCTAGAGAGAAGAGCGACCCTAACACCAGCGACCAAGTCCTCCAGACGGCATCCTCAGGAGCCATCGTCAACACTATCCAAAGCCCACCCACATAAATCGAAGAGGGAGCACCGAAGGAAGAAAAACGAGCTCTCGGCGCGACCCACCGGAGTATTGCCAAGGACGGGTCAGATGGGAGTTGAACTCCAGGGACGACGAGGTGGAGAAGCCACTTTTCCGCCGCACCTACCCTGAGCTGGCAATCCCGGGGTAATCACGAATCCGGCCGCAGCCACCGTAATCGCGCACACCGCGATCGTCGGAGGCCAGGCACCATGGTAGATATGGTCATTTCCTAAGATACTGCATTTTTTGTTTTTTTCTATCTTCAAAATTGTTGATTTTTGTCTTTTGTGGGGCCGGTAGGGGGCGGGGCGAAATTTTGAAATACACTTGTTCAGGTTCGGTATCACAGGAGTCTGGGAAAAATTTGGTTGCTCTAGCTCTTATAGTCTCTGAGTTCCAGGCGTTCATTTTACGAAAAACCAAAACGACTCGATTTTGTGTGAGTGCGAAAGAGAGGGAGCGAAGTTTTTTCGTATATTTGCCTCTATTGTGGCTATATTAATGATCCGATCCGATTCAGATTTGGGCCCCTGATAGATATGGGCTGTCTCTATGATTCTGCATTTTTAGTTTCTTGTTATTTTTAAAATTGTGGCCGCCACAGATGTGCACCCTTTGTGGGGGCGGAAGTGGGCGGGGCGAAATTTTTAAAAACTTTTCTAGGAGTGAGATATCACATCAGACTGGATAAAAAGTTTGGTTGCTCTAGCTCTTATAGCCTTCGAGCAATGGGCGACAAACAAGACGGACAGACAGCAATTAGCACAAATACAATATACCCTTTTACTCTTCGAGTACGGGTATAAAAAGCGTCCGACCCCATAAAGTATATATATTCTTGATCAGCATTTGTTTGAGCCAGGGGGCGACGTATAGTTCTACAGTCCGAATACAGTCCAAATCCAAATCCAAGTGAAAGCCGGGGTCATCAATGTTTATTCAATTTATTGGTTGATCTATGTATATATGTACAAGGAGTACTCGCGTGCGAAAGTAACCGTGTCGCTTCGGATGAAAAGGCGGATTAGTAAGAAGTTGCGCTCAAGCTGCCGAGGGCTGCTGGCAGCGAGAGCGGGAGCGTATATGGATAGAAGTTGGGAGCGTGATCGTATGTGGATAGAAGTGGCGCTCAAGCTGCCGAGGGCTGTCGGCAGCGAGAGCGGGAGCGTATGTAGATAGAAGTTGCGTGATCGTGGGCGGGAGCGTGCCCCTGGTGAAATTAAGCGTGAAGAGAGTGTCGCCGGGGGGAAAAATGCTCTTAAGTATGAGGGCGAGAGCGAGGGCAGCCGCTTGCGTAACTGGAGTGCTAACAGTGAAGTGTGGCTGGAATGCCCACAGAGCGGTGGCCCCGCCAGCGCCGTCCCCAGACTGAACAGCATCAATAGCCGAGTCGAAATAGCCATGTCTGTCCGTCGGTCTGTCCGTCTTGTTTTTCACCCATTGCTCGGAGACTAAAAGAGCTAGAGCAACCAAATTTTTTTCCCAGACTGATGTGATATCTCACTCCTAGAAATGTATTTTGAAATTTCGACCCGCCCCCTCAAAGGGCGCACACCTGTGGCGTCCACAATTTTGAAGATAACAGAAAACATGAAGAAAGGCCATATCTATCAGGGGCTCAAATCTGAATTGGATCGGATCATTAGTATAGCTATAATAGGGAGAACCATTTCGAGAGCGAATTCGCTTACAGGCGAATTCCTAAGCGCAACAGCACAAGTACGAGCGACGACGAAGTAAGACGAGAGCAGAGAGCAGATCGGCAAGCGAGAGACCGAGAGAGGCTGTTTGGATCCAGCCTACAACGCGAGAGGACTGTGGAAAGAGACGAGACGACGAAAACGACGCTTAAACTCTGTAATTGTGTACCAAATACTGTGTTCAATATCTTATTAAACTTAGTTATACTTTATAATAAACCAAAACCCCCACATTTTGGAGACTCGTCCGGGATTCGAGCAGAACATTCCTTTCTTAGGAACGCGTGTGAGAAATAAGTAAAAATCTATAAGTGACGGTACGACGACGGCGGTACAAGTTACGGAGCTTGAGAACAAAAAACGACGATGATATTAACAAATTGAAGAAGCGGAGAAAATAAATAGACGAATTTTTTTTATCTCAGCAAAATGACGTGTTTAAACTCGTACATTCCAAAAAACTTTCGAAGGGCAACGAAGTCAAGCATTTGTGCATTGCACAATTTCGTGTTTGAGCAAGAAGCAGACCGAAATAACAGAAGCCGGTTGCGCGAATTTGTTGGATTCGAATTCGACGAAAATGACGGCAGATTTGCATCTAAGCACATATACATACACGCAAAGCTAACGGACCATGATCTTGTCTCAATATGTGCTCCATATCTTCCGGAATCTGATGGAAGGAAAGATGCTGCAAAACAAGAACGACGATGAGGACATCGATGATGAAGAGGACGATAAAAACCCAAACGAAGAGAATGCAATAGATGAAAACGATGATCATGAGAACGACGCTGTGCTTGAAAGACGCTGGAGTGAGCGAGACAACTATAGCGGCATGCACACAGGAGAGACCCCAACAACAAATCGACAGGGGAATAGAGGAAGAATCAACGAGAAAAGGCAAAACTACGATGAGCAGGACGCACTCCGATTTGCCATAAGTTTTCGCGATATAG
This sequence comes from Drosophila bifasciata, assembly GCA_009664405.1. Lineage (NCBI taxonomy): Eukaryota > Metazoa > Arthropoda > Insecta > Diptera > Drosophilidae > Drosophila > Drosophila bifasciata. The sequence continues at coordinate 18,216 of WIOZ01000147.1, forward strand.
AGGAGTGAATCCGAGTGTTCGATGGCTCTGATGATATGGCTGTCGAAGAATGGATATCAGACCAAAATTATGGTTCAGATCGGATCATTATTGTAGCCACAATGATCAAATGAATTTTCAGCAGCAATCCCCCACTCCTCTTGCAGAGTAAGTCAATTATTGGAGTTGATTGTTGCTGCAGCTTCTCTCACACGCACACTCACGCTCAAACATGCTGCCTCGTGCAGTGTACGTGTGTTGTTGTGAGAACTGATGTAGATGATGTAGATGTAGATGTCGATGACAGATGTAGCAAAAAATGTAAAATGTAAAAACTGATAAAAACATTTTAAAATTCCACATAAATCACATGTGTACTGACTGAGTACGGGTATAAAAGTAGAGTCGCGTTCAAAGCGACTCCGTTCTTTCTCGTTTCTCAATGTTAAACACATCCACTTTTTATCACAAATACAATATAACCTTTTACTCTTCGGATCGGTTCGGATCATTAATATAGTTACAATGGGAGAACCATTTGAAGAATCGTCGTTCCCTTTCGTTCTCTGTCACACTTCACCGCGTCTGCTTTTGCCCGTTCTATCAAAAGACTATAAAAACTAGATCAACCAAACTTTCTATCCATACTCCTGTGATATCTCTTCAATACAAATGTATTTTAAAAATGTTTCCCCACGCCCTTCCACCACCACAAATGACGAAAGTTGAAAGTAACTTTCAACTGCTAACTCTGCCTCTGTAGCGCTGCAGCCGCTACTGATTCTCACAAAGACGTAAGGCCACAATTTTGAAGATAAAAGAAAACGGAATATACTGTATTGTACGGAGTGACCTTATCTATTCGAATCAGGTTCAGATTGAATCATTATTATAGCCACAATGATGAAATTAACTTTCAACTGCTAAGCCCCTCCTAGGTCTCCTCTTCTTCCAAAAAACTAAATTTGGTTTTACTGATGGTGACTTTTAAAACTAATTTGTTACGTTCTTTTTTTTTGTAATTCCTACACTTCTATTTCATTGATCAGCAGATTCTGAAATTTCTGCGGTATTCGAATGCTCACATTTAAGTCTATTCAAAAATGAAAATCTATTCAATTTGAAGGACTTTAGATGTCTCAAAAGAACGAATATAAGTGGCATTCACAATCGGATCATTATCATAGCTGATGAATGATGATTTGAAGTTGCTACATACTCTGCCTCATGCAGTGTGCGCCCTCTGACGAAAGAGAACGAACTAGAATGGCGTGTTGGTGTTAGCAGAGAGAGAGAGAGAGACAGATGTAAAATCTAAAATCTACACTGAGATAAGGGTATAAAAGAATAGGCGCCTCACAAAAATCCCTGATTATACCCGTGCTCGAAGAGTAAAACGGTATATTGTATTTGTGGTAAATGTCCGTCTGTATGTCTGTCCGTCATGTTTGTCGCCCATTGCTCGGAGGCTAGCTATAAGAGCTTGAGCAACCAAATTTTGTTTCCACACTGATGTGGTATCTCACTCCTATACATACGTGTGTTTCAAAAGTTTACCACGTCCACTTCCGCCCCCACAAAGGGCGCACATCTGTGACGACCACAATTTTGAAGATAACAGAATATGAAAAATGCAGAATCCTAGAGAGCCCTCTCGCACTCACACACCATCGTGTCGACTTTTGCCTTTTTCGTACAAATGAATTCCAGAGACTATAAGAGCTAGAGCAACCAAACTTTCTATTCAAACTCCTGTGATACCAAAATTCAAAATTTCGCCACGCCTCCTCCCGCCCCTCCAAAAGAGGAAAGTCCACAATTTTGAAGATAGAAAAAAACGAAAAATGCAGTATCGTAGAGAATATCTACGTATCATATCTACCAGAATCGAATTATTATTATTTTTATATATTGATCATTATTATAGCCACAATGATCTAATTAATTTTGTGCAGCGAGCCCATCCACCTCACGCAACAAGAGCGTCATTTAGGGATGATAGCCGCTACTCGTTCTCTCTCTCGCTCACTCACTGCTCACAGTCTCTGCCTTGATCAGTGTATGTGTGTTGTTGTGAGAACTGATGTAGATGTAGATGACAGATGCAGCAAAAAAAATGTAAAATGTACAAACTGATAAAACATTTGAAAATTCCAAATAAATCATACCGACTGAGTACCGGTCGCGTTAGCGGCGACACCACACGTTATTTCGTGTTTCATTTCCAATACATGTAAGACACTCCACTGTGGTTAACTTGGCCGTAAATTTGGGAAATGGTCAAAGGGTGTACTTTTATAACGATAAACGTATTAAAACGAGTTGAGAGGCCGCCATCGACAACATTGACCAGCTTCTTTGAAATGTGCCAAAATAAAAGACTTTGCCAGAACACTGGTTTATTCCGAAATGCCACGATATTGTACCTAGAATCAATCATAAAAGAAATTTCAACGACAGAAACAAGGACAGCCAGTTCCAAATTACCAACAAGTATTTTCCACCGATGTACTAGGACCTCATTACACAGTCCATCCCAGCGAAGACGACTTTTTATACCCGTACTCGAATTTTATTTCGAGTATTTTATTTGTAGTAAAGTGGATGTGTGTAACACAGAGAAGAAATCATTTCCGACCCCATAAAGTATATATATATTCTTGATAAGCATCAATAGCCGATTCGAGCTAGAGCAACCAAACTTTCTGTCCACACTCCTATGATACCAAATCAATACAAGTGTATTTCAAAATTTCGCCCCGCCCCCTTCCGACCCACAAAAGGCGAAAGTCCACAATTTTGAAGATAGAGAAAAATGAAAAATGCAGTATCGTAGGGAATGATTATATCTTCCAGATTCCCGGTTCAGATCGGATCATTATTATAGCCACAATAATAAAATGAATTTTCAGCAGAGATTTCCCCTCAGCATAAGTCATTTAGTGGGATGATAATCGCTACAGATTCTCTCTCTCGCTCACACACTGCTCATATATTCTGCCTCGTGCAGTGTACGTGTGTTGTTGTGAAAAGTAATGCAGATTTAGATGACAGAAGTACCAAAAATGTAAAAACTGATAAAACATTTGAAAATTCCACATAAATCACATGTGTACTGACTGAGTACGGGTATCAAAGTAGAGTCGCGTTCACAGCGACTCCGTACGTTCTTTCTCGTTTTATTTGCGTTTACTGTTAGTCAATGTTCGTGGCCCAACATCATTCCAACATTTGCGAACTGTTAGTAGTGTATTTTGCGGCACATACAGAGAAGACTGTCAACGTATGGGACTGCTCGAGAATGGGACCGCACTCTCGAAGATGCTGTGATTTCGTCAAATTCTAAACAAACACGATCCTTTTTTTGCAATATTTTTATCTACGTACATGCTTCTCGTCAGCATCGATTGATTTATGTGACAAATATAAAGATGAATTGGCCGAAGATATATTACATCAGGAGCGTGTTAGAACCTTCTTAAAATCGCTGAAATTGACCGGAATATCACCTCATAATCTGCAACTAAAGATCGGATCGATAATTATTATGTTGCGCAATATAAACCTGCCACGTCTTTTGTATGGCACCCGACTTGCGGTGAAGAAATTATCGAACAACGTCATTGAAGCCATAATTTGGAAAGGGAAGTATAAAAGGAGAAGACGTTTTGATTCCCAGGATTCCTTTGATTTCGAGCGACCATTCGACTTTAAACGTGTAACGAACCTCGGGTCCGTTACATTCATCCACATATTCATATTCATAGCACTAAGCTACTTTGTCATATAAGAACACAAAACACAATACCACGTACCCTATTTTGTAATCACAAACCAAAACCACGAACACCATACACCCGGCACTGTACGCCGATCGATCTTTGCGGAAGCAACACACACGCCTCAATTTCCGAAGAGTTACACAACTCCACGATTCCCACCAACTTACCAGAATTTCAAAACTACACAACTCATTTCTCGGTACCACCGATGCAATGACCAGGTCAGTGGGACGCGCAGGAGAACTCGATACCACTTCCGTGACCACAAACTGCGGACTCAGCCATCGAGATCGCCCTTAAATAGCCCGAGCCCGCGATCAATCAGGGCAGTCCATCGCCTATCGTAAACAGTAACGGCAGTCTATCAGCCAACGTTATTGGCAGTCCATCCGCCGTGGCTACTAGAACAAGTCCAGAACAAGAACCACACAACACAAAGACAATTAAATAATTACAATAAAAGCATTAAAGAAAACCCATCAAAACAAACTCAACGAAGTGTCATCATTTCTTCGCCGAACGCGAACACGGTGACCCAGAGACACATTGCCGCGCACACCAAAACTCAGGTGTCAGCGTTTTTTTTTTTTCCTTTCATCGCCCAGAGCGATTACCAAACTACCTACACGGTAGTCAGACTCGACGCTCGCTCCACTTTCGGTCTCACGGCCAAGCCCTGCCCTAAAGTTCCCGCGAACTCAAAGCAAATTCCTTGTAGGGAAGAATCCTGGACAGACTGAGCCTACCTCAGCCTGAGATAGGTTCTCACAAGTGGCGCCCGAGCGGGGACTTACGGCAACTTTAAGGAGATTTCAAAGCCAACTTTCTGGCAACCTTAACACGGGGCTACGTGGATTAAAGACCCACGGCCACCGAGAAGAATAGTAGAGCTAACCACAGAACACAAGTCCGGTACAAAACCAAATTCGCGCACCCACCCGAATCCAGTCGCGAATGCCACCGGGAAAGTAAACGCAGTGACCAAGTGCTAAAACAGTGAAAAGTGCCCAAAACAACACCGAGGAAAACTCAGTCCAATCACCATGGAAGCCTACGAAGACGCGAGCATTGATTTCCACCCCAGCGAGCGAATCGCCAATCCAGGCGTCAGCGTCGGCTGGATCTACAAGCGCCGCCGAGACGAGCTGGAGGCCTTCGCCAAGGAATTTGAATTTGACACCGAAGGAACTGTCGAAGAGTTGCGCAAGAACTTTGCCACACTAGTCGCCAGACCACTCCCGCCGGGTGCCTGGACTCGCTTGGCAGAACTCGAGAGACAATACGCAAAACCAGCAGGACGCTCCAAAGTCCCCGCTGCCCACTACCCAGGACCATCAGGCACCGGAAGATGGGACCCCAAAGCCAGCTTGCATGTCCCCGCAGCCCCAGAGCCCACGCCCCGACCACCAGTAGTCACAGCCGCCGATCTTCCAAGGCCGCCCACTACGGAAACCACCCGCTCGCCCACACAGAGAATGGTGCCAGCTATAGACGCACCCATAAGCGGGCCCGACTATAACCACGTCGCACGCACGGCAGAACGCATCCGCGGATGGGGCATCCAGTTCAACGGAGAAGATGACCCACTATCGTTTCTGGAACTACTCGAGGAACGCGCACGTGCCTACGGGTGGACAACAATCAGCTGCCTCGGAGCATGGCCGAACTACTCACCGACCGAGCCAGTCGCTGGCACCGCACCAGTCAACTACAGGGCAGTTCCTGGGAACATTTCCGCCAGGAGTTTCTGACGTATTTTCTGCCGCCAAGGTATTTCGAACAATTGGACGACCAGATCCGAGGCCGCAAGCAAGCGGTGGGAGAACCATTCAAAGACTATCTCATCGAGATACGGCTACTCATGCACCATGCCGAGTACGACCTAGACACGGAGCTCTACCGGATCTACGACAACGCCCTGCCAGGACTCCAGCTATACGTGCGACGAGACGAATTGGAAAACTTGTCACAGCTAACCCGATTAGCGGCAGAGTACGAGCTTATTCACGAGAGGAAACGCGCAACGGCCCCGCACCCATGCGAAGCCCACCAAGGGACACCAGGCCAGCAAGGCACCCAGACCGCAGAGAAGGTGAGTCCTACCGTACACCCTTTCGGAGACCCCAGTGGGATTCAGCAGCCCCACCCGCGCAGACAGTCATCGAATCAAAATAGTACAACGAACCACGACGTCGCCCATCGAATGATCACCACTCCCATTGCCAACCCACGCGCAGCCTGTCGCCGATGTGGACACGCTGGACACGCCGCCTATGACTGCACCAACGCTTCGATCCTATTCTGCTGGGAATGTGGAAAGCGCGGCACTCGGACCGTCGACTGCTGCCGCCGAGCCACGTCGGGGAAACGACACGCGTCCTCGACTGACACGGGATCAGCCGAGAACGACGCCTCCACAGACCCGCAACTAAGCAACCCACTACACGTGAACGACGGCCGCATAGTTGCGATAGTGACAATGGGAGGACAAACAACGGAGGCCACCATCGACACCGGGGCATCGAAGTTTCGTCAGCGACAACCTGGCCCGACAACTAAACAACAACTCCAACCTGCAAGATGCATGCGTCCGCATACGCCTGGCTGACGGCTCAGTCAGAGAGATCACACAAGTTCTACTGGCGCACATCAAACTGGATCAACGAGAGGTCCAAATCCCACTCCTGGTCCTACCAAACATGCTGGAGCAAGTTATAGTCGGCATGGACTTCCTATGTGCTATCGAAACGACGATCAATGCGGCACCACGCTGCTAAAGCTACAAGATCGCCACCTCACGCCAACGCCACCGTCAGTTCAATCCAACCACGTACAAGTCACCAACCTCAGCAACAAGAAATCTAGGTCAACCACCGCGAATACACGTCCCCGACCTGCCACAAAGAATACGGCACCCAATACCGAAACGAAGAATACGACTCCGAAACCAACCACAGCGAACATACGTCCCCGACCTACCACAAAGAATACGGCACCCAATAATGCAACGAAGAATGCGACACCGAAACCAACCACAGCGAAAGCGAACAACCGGCCCACAACGGAAAACACGAATCCGAAGCAAGCACCGGTAAACTGCAACCAAGCAAACGGGAAAACGAATCCCACGGCCACTACGGAGCACCCGCGTCCTAAGCCAACCACAGGGATCACACATCCCAAACACACCACGAGGATCTCACACATGAGACAAGAATCAACACACGTGAACCAGGCGCTCGACACAGGAAGCCCAGGATCAAAACAAACTACGGGACACACGCACCCCGAACCCACCACAAGGATCTCACCCACGAGACAAAACCCAACGAACTGGAACCCGCTCGACACAGGAAGCCCAGGTCCAAGTTCAGCCACAGCGCACCCATGCACCATTCCCTCAACGGAGAAGGTGAACCCACGGACACCCTCAGAGACGACCACCAGCCCCGAACAACGACAACGACAACGGCAGCAACAGTGCAACAACCAAACCACGAGGGAAACAGCCACGCAAACCCCTTGCTGGTCGGGTCCAACCATCGAACTAATATCCACGGAACCGGAATCTAGCCCGATGACCCCGAAACACCGACCGCAGCCCTGTCGCACCCACGGCCGACGCCACCCCGATCTTCGCCAACCCACTGGGGTACCTTCCGCGTACTGACGTGCCCACTAGCGCCATGCACCACGCCATGCCTAACACCACGTCCGAAATCTTCGTCGCCCAACCAAGTCGTTGCTGCGAAGACAGAGTCGTCACTGAGACCCGCCTGGCCACACATCGATCTGGAGACATTACAACCCAGATATACCGCCAGACCCCCGAAGCTACGCCACCCACGGCCAACGCTAACCCGATCGTCGCCCACATAAGCGAATACCCAGGTAGGATCGAACCCCCCGGCGCGTTCGACACAACCATCCTCCCAGAAGACCCAAGACAGCCAAAGGACCCCGACACCCCCGATCTCACCGAACCCGATCCAGAACTGATCTCCGATCCCTGGCCGCCGGACATAGCGCCACCACAGATCCAAGAATTTCTGGACACAGAGCTTCCAAAAGTTCAATGATCTCCACGGGACCTCCAACATAGCCGAGCACACCATCGTCATGAGGGATAATCGACCCATCAAACAGAGGTACTACCCAAAGAACCCAGCCATGATGCGGATTATCGACGAGCAAGTCGACCAACTGATCCAAGAAGGGCTCATCGAACCCTCACGAAGCCCACACAGCGCCCCCATCGTACTCGTACGTAAAAGAACGGCAAATGGCGCATGTGCGTGGACTACCGACAACTCAACGCTCACTCTATTCCTGACGCATACCCACTGCCCAGAATCAACTACATCTTGGAGCGCCTACAGAACGCACGCTTCATAACCACCCTCGATCTGAAGAACGGATACTGGCAAATACCCATGGCCAACGGAAGTCGAGAAGCCACCGCCTTCACGGTTCCCGGCAGAGGTCTCTATCAATGGAAAGTGATGCCCCTTCGGATTACATTCTGCACCAGCAACATTCCAACGGGCCCTTGATACCGTGATCGGTGCCGACATGGAACCCTACGCATTCGCCTATTTAGACGACATTGTCGTTGTCGGACGAGACTTCAGGACCATCTACACAACCTAGCAATCGTCCTCTCGCCTTCGAAAAGCGAACCTGCGGATAAACGCGGAAAAATGCACATTTTTCCAAAGCCGGATCAAATATCTTGGTCACGTCATCAGCGAAGAAGGTATCCACACGGACCCCGACAAGATTGCTGCCGTCAAAGAACTCAAGCCACCCACGAACCTAAAGGAACTACGTCAGTGCATCGGAATGGCATCATGGTACCGAAGATTCGTTCCAAACTTTGCTACAGTAGTCCAGCCAATGTCCCAGCTACTCAAGAAAGGACAAACATGGACATGGACCGCAGACCAACAAGCGGCCTTCGACCAACTAAAGGAACTACTCACGACCGCTCCTGTACTTGCTTGCCCCGATTTCAACGTCAAGTTCTCACTACAAACCGATGCGAGCAACCTCGGCATAGGCGCCGTACTCACGCAAGAGATCGAAGGAAAGGAACGCGTCATCGCCTATGTCAGCCGACGCTTGAACCAGGCCGAAGGAAACTACTCCGCTACAGACAAGGAATGCCTCGCCGTCATTTGGGCAATCCGAAAACTACGCTGCTACCTAGAGGGATACCGATTCGACGTTATAACCGACCATCTTGCGCTGAAATGGCTGAACACTCTGGAGAGCCCCTACGGAAGAGTAGCGAGATGGGCGCTCGAACTCCAACAGTACCAATATGACGTCCACTACAGAGCAGGAAAACAAAACGTGGTTGCCGATGCCCTGTCCCGACAACCCTTGGAGACGCTAGCAAGAATCAAAGAGGACACAACATCTTGCCCCTGGCTCACACGACGGATTCAGCAAACCAAAGAAGAACCCGATAAATACCCCGACTACGTCATCGAGAATGGAGAACTCTACAGACATCTGGGCCACGGAGCCGACGATCACGACTACGTGTCATGGAAACTTTGCGTTCCGAAAGACCGACGCCAAAGAGTCCTCAAGGAATGCCATGACCAGCCCAAGGCAGGCCACCTCGGCATTCGGAAAACCATCACACGGATCGCACAACGATATTACTGGCCCGGCCTACACCGCGATGTGAGGAAGTACGTACGCAGCTGTGTGAGCTGCCAAAAGTTTAAGGCACTGCAACGCAAACCCGTGGGTAAGATGCTTACCCGCAGGGCAGAGGAACCATTCGCCACACTATGCGCCGACTTCGTAGGGCCACTTCCCCGATCAAAACGAGGGAACACCATGCTACTGGTATTCTTCGACACCTTCTCAAAATGGACCGAACTAGTGCCACTTAAGAAAGCTACCACAGCTACCCTAGAGCTAGCTTTTCGGGAACGCATTCTAAGTCACTTCGGCGTACCAAAACGATTCGTCTGTGACAATGGAACACAGTTCACCAGCCGCTCATTCCGCCTGTTTATGCAAACAGCCGGCGTTGAGCTGCAACACACCGCACCGTATTGCCCCCAGGAAAACCCTACGGAACGGGCCAATCGGACGGTGAAGACCATGATCGCCCAATTTGTGGAGGACCATCAAAACACATGGGACGAACTCATACCCGAGATATCACTAGCAATAAACTCCAGTGTCTCCGAAACAACTGGATTCAGCCCCGCCTTCTTGCTACACGGGGAGAGAACCTCGCTTACCTGGAGCATTATACGACGAAGTTACACCAGGGACAGGAAGCCCTCCGGACACAGCCCACACTAAGGCAACCCGACTCAAAGAAGTTTTCGCGATAGTGCGGAACAACATTCAACGGGCGAGTCAAGAACAATCCCGGCACTACAATCTCCGCCGACGACAATGGCGCCCCACGGTGGGCCAACTGGTATTGATCAGACAACATCACCTCTCCAACGCAGCCGACGGTTTTCGCTGCGAAATTGGCCCCAAAATATGATGGGCCATTCAAAGTCAAAGGTTTCGCGTCAACAAATATCGTCAAGTTACAACATCCCGGAAGCCGGAAACTGAAAGTCGCAAATATCAACGACCTGAAAGAGTACCACGACACGTTGGACAGCGACCCTGCTGAGGAAGCAAACGACACCAGCGATCACAACGACCCCCTGACGACGGAAAACCACCAATAGAAACGCCAAAACACGTTGGCAAGAGACTTTGCCGACCCAGGAGTAACCAAAACGGCCAATTGCAACTCCACCCGGAAGAAGGGGTGTAACGAACCTCGGGTCCGTTACATTCATCCACATATTCATATTCATAGCACTAAGCTACTTTTTTGTCATATAAGAACACAAAACACAATACCACGTACCCTATTTTTGTAATCACAAACCAAAACCACGAACACCATACACCCGGCACTGTACGCCGATCGATCTTTGCGGAAGCAACACACACGCCTCAATTTCCGAAGAGTTACACAACTCCACGATTCCCACCAACTTACCAGAATTTCAAAACTACACAACTCATTTCTCGGTACCACCGATGCAATGACCAGGTCAGTGGGACGCGCAGGAGAACTCGATACCACTTCCGTGACCACAAACTGCGGACTCAGCCATCGAGATCGCCCTTAAATAGCCCGAGCCCGCGATCAATCAGGGCAGTCCATCGCCTATCGTAAACAGTAACGGCAGTCTATCAGCCAACGTTATTGGCAGTCCATCCGCCGTGGCTACTAGAACAAGTCCAGAACAAGAACCACACAACACAAAGACAATTAAATAATTACAATAAAAGCATTAAAGAAAACCCATCAAAACAAACTCAACGAAGTGTCATCATTTCTTCGCCGAACGCGAACACGGTGACCCAGAGACACATTGCCGCGCACACCAAAACTCAGGTGTCAGTTTTTTTTTTCCCTTTCATCGCCCAGAGCGATTACCAAACTACCTACACGGTAGTCAGACTCGACGCTCGCTCCACTTTCGGTCTCACGGCCAAGCCCTGCCCTAAAGTTCCCGCGAACTACAAATTCCTTGTAGGGAAGAATCCTGGACAGACTGAGCCTACCTCAGCCTGAGATAGGTTCTCACAAACGGTTATAGTTTCCAGCGCGGCTAGCATTTGTCGATAAATAAATCACAGGGGCAGTCGCTAATTGCTTGTGGCATTAATCTGGAAAATCCATGTTTTCGCATGGCTAGTTATATTTCGCCTGTTCCCGTGTCGGAGTACCAACCAAACTATTTATATAAGCGCCAGAGAAAAAAACAAAGAATGCTGTTTCTAATAAAGCATTAAAATAATACACACTTTCTTTCTGAAATATTTTTAAATGAATTATTCCAATTTGAAATCAATATTTATAGTTAAGACTGCAAAAAACATCTGTTGGGTTCGCTATATAAAATAAAAGCAAATAAAAGTTGATCAAAAGTGGGACATATGACTTTGTTAATATACAATCAAAATTTCATAAGATTCGATTGATTCGTTTTCCAAAAACACTAAAAACGCGATTTAAAGAGTAATGAAAGGTCATATGAAGATGAATAATACATTACCACTCATTCGAATACCTGTTTCATATACAACCAAAATTACATAAAATCATAAAAATCCAAAAACACTAGAATCGAGATAACTAGCTAATGCGTGGTCATTTTATAAAGATGAACAATAATTTTCCACCCATTCGCAGGCCCCTCTAATATACATAAACCAAAATAAACGGCGGGTGACGGTTCGCAATACTACCCGTATACCAAAACCCTGAGCATGCTCGCATCGGATCAGGGCAAGCGCTAGGCTGATTAATTTAATTTATTTATTGTGGCATTAATCTGGAAAATCCATGATTTAATTTATTAACCATATTGATTTCTAATTTCATCTAGAACTCATTATCCCACTTATTTTCAATTTTTTAAATTCGTCCAATTGCCTAAAAATCGACAAACAAATGTTCGTCGTTAGTTTTAAATGTGTAAACTACAAACTAAACTTTCTTGTTTAAATAAAAATTAATAAGTTGATAAGATATAAAGCGATTTTTCGTTGGTCTGTACTATAGTAAGTATCACAGTATAACAAATACAAAATTATTAAAAAAATAAATAATATGTAAATAAGTTTATACTTGTAGCGCTAGGATAAAGCATGAAATAAAATTAAATTAAATATATTAAAACAGATTTTCAGCTTATTCCTTCTGCGTTTATGAAAATGACCAATTTGTGAATTATGTACACATAAGCGAAAAAGTACTATCTACCCTTTATTCTGGGACGAAATAGCCATGGTCGGACTTCTGTTATAGTAAATACCAAATGTAATGGTGCAATGAATATTCTGTCTGATGCTTCTGTAAATAAATACTTTAACAAAACCTATCAATGGTTATTATGGGGTGTTGGAGTAGAAGTTAAATATTTACTACCACTGAACTGGAATATGTTGGTCCAAACGCTCAAATAACCTACGTGAATAAAACAAGAAACAACTACTATCTCTGGGATATTCATTCGAAAGGACGTCACCTACATTCAGCTTTAGAACTTCAATTAATAGCAACAGTAGCAAATTATGACGGCAATTTTACCTGAATATAGTTCGAGATATCTTTAAGTTACAAAGCCCAGAATACCGCGGGCAGTTTAATGGGATAACACTTCGGGGAGCAAGCGTTGTAAGTATATGTAGCAATAGGAAAATCACTACACGTAACCCGTAATCCTTAAGGTAAACTACACTGTGCGACAAACAAAAAATATTTTGAATGTACTTTGCACGAGAAAAAAATAAGGCTGTACGATTGGATTAGTAAACCCAGCGGCAAAAAAAAAAAAAAAAAAAGACGCACTCTGACTTTTCATGCATTTCTGACTTTGGCAGCCTGGTAAATCCATTTTATTCGCTTTTTAATTTTTTTTTGTGCTACTTAATAAATTATTAAACAAAAGAAAATACTAAATTTTTTTTATCATAATTATATAGTGAAACGTTTTCAACGGAAATTTGGTAATGTGACCATAACAAATGTAAAACTTAAATTATATTATATTAACGTCTTTTTTCAAAAAATTAAATTTTTTCCATTGAGTTTTATGTTTTTATGCCGCCTTAAAAGGTAATAAATAGGCCGTTATTTAGTGGCCAGTATTGCCCAACAATCAGGATGGCAACTTCATCAATTGTTGGAGCGTTAAATGTGCGTTCGTGTGTTCCAGATGGTCGTTTATCTGCTTTGATGACAACTTTATAGTCATCATTTGGCATGCGCTCTAAAGCACTCGTAAACAACCTGACCAACACATGATGTTCATGAAGCAGTTGCTGCAAGTCTTGAAGAATTAATCGCTTCATTCGTGCATTGATTCCTAGACGTCGATCAAGTTGTTCTTCCATGTTGCCCATGAAATATATTTGTAAAAATTGATTCTGTGTATCTTCGAGCGGTAGTAATGATCCAATTCGATGGTGAATCTGTCCTTGTATCTACAAAATAAAACCAGTCAGTAGCAACCGAGTTATAAACACTTTTTCGGTGTGAAAATAGGTTCAGAATTAGCAAAAAACTACCTTAAATGTCGGATTAATTCCTCGTTCTTCGATAATATCTGCCCCAAATGACATCATTTGGAAACAACCATTATATTTTTGAGTGTTTGCAAGAAAGTGGCGTGATTCTGGTGTTTCGCCACATAGCAATTAATACAATGGCTCAGGTGGCGAAGTCAACAATGGCATTTTCTGTTTACCTGGGCAGGCAGAGCCTCTCCCGGGCTACCAACCGAAGACAAGGCGGAGGTGTAAGAGTTCCTGCCATTGGCAGCAGGCGCGGGCCCATCGTCAGTGTGGATGTTGCCAGGCGAGTTCCAAGAGAAACTCATAGCGAGCCTGGCAATCCCCGAAATGAGCCACTCGCTCAGGCCTGGACCCAGCAGACGTCGGCCAGCGAGCGTAGGCCGGTCAGGTGGGACGGCGCCGGCAGGCCGAGAGGCGTTGAGGAGCCGACCCGAGGAGGAGCGGGAAGTGCCTGAAGCGCAGTCTGGGTTGTCGCCTCGCCTGAACTACGCCAATGTGGCGAAGCAGGTGAGGGAGTGGTCCTTTCGGTTTGATGGGATGGCGAAACTATTGGAGTTCTTGGAGAAGGTCGAGTGATCGACAGACATGTATGGTCTGGACCTAGATCTACTCCCCAGGGCCATGCCAGAGCTACTGCAGGGTAGGGCGTTGATGTGGTTCATCGTGGCCAACCGCCAGTGGCAGACGTGGACTGCCTTTGCGGCCAGCTTTCAGGTCTACCTCTTGCCCCGGGGGTATTTCGGAGAAGCTGCTGCAGGAAGTCCGCCTCAGGAAGCAGAAGAGGGAGAGCCATTCAAGGACTACATGGTGGAGATGCAGCCCCTCATGCGACCCCTCAAATGCACGCCAGTGGAGCAGCTGGAACTCATCCGCGAGAACAGCATGCCGGATTTGCGGATTTTTACCAGGCCGCACAGGGTGCAGAGACCTCGATCACATGATGGCGCTAGCCGATGAGTTCGAGGCACTGGAAAAGGATCGAGTGGAGTTCCAGAGGGAGAGTCCAGTGGGACGGGCGAGGGCGGCCAATCCTTTCACGAAAACGACCGCGGCAGAGGTGTGTCGACGCTGTCAAGATGAGCCGAACCGCGGCGCTCGGCAGGCGGAAAATAACGCGGCAAAGCCAATGGTCGAGGGCCAGACGCATTCTAATGTGGAAGGGGGATTCGTAAAGAATCCCTCCCAAGCGTGTCGTCGGTGTTGGAGCGACGAGCACTAGGCGCAGGCATGCCAAGGGCGTCCGCTAACGTTCTGCTGGATGTGCGGAAAGGTTGGCGTGGCCACATGGCATTGCTGCAGAAAAGCGGGAAACGTCCCGCGACCCACTTCGAGGAGGGTCGGGGCGGGGTCGCAAGGGATGAGGCCCGAAAACTAATCGGTGGACTCACCGCGGAGGAGGTCCAGTTGTCGGCCGTGGTGGTGATCTCGGGAAGAGAATGGAGGGCCACGGTTGACACAGGGGCCACAAGCAGCTTTGTCAGCTCCGAGCTGGCATTGCAGCTTCGTGGGGAGGGCCGAGTGAGGGAAGTCCGGAAGCAGGTACGGCTGGCTGATGGACGCAGTCAGGCCATAACCACCCAACTCGAGGTGGAGCTGGCCTTCGAACACCGAAAAATGCCGATGACTCTACTCGTCTTACCCGGAGTCATCGATGATCGGAGCAGAGGTGACCTGTGCGGGGCACAATGGGGTGTATCGAGCCCTCGAAGAACACGTACAGCTCCCCCATCGTGATGATTAAGAAGAAAACCGGACAGTGGAGGTTGTGCGTGGACTTTCGGCAAACTAACTCGAAGTCAATAAAGGATGCATATCCCATGCCTCGAATAGACTACATTTCGGACCAGCTGAGAGAAGCGCGTTTCATCAGCAGCTTGTACTTGAAGGACGGGTACTGGCAGATCCCACTGGAAAAAGACTGCAGGAAATTCACGGCATTCACGGTGCCAGACAAGGGTCTGTTCCAGTGGAAGGTGATGCCGTTTGGCCTACATTCAGCGTCGGCTACGTTTCAAAGGGAGTTGGACCAGGTGATCGGTCCAGAGATGATGCCGCATGCCTTCGCGTATCAAGATGACATCATCGTAATTGGCCGCACCAAGGAGGAGCACCAACGGAACCTGGAGGAGGTCTTTAGGCGGTTGGAACGGGCCAATTTTAGGCTGAATGTGGAGAAGTGCCAGTTATTTCGAAGGGAGTTTCGGTATCTGTGTCATTTGGTGTCAGGAGAGGGAATATGCACTGACCCAGAGAAGGTGGCCGCCATTGCGGAACTTAAGCCACCAGCAAATGTGAAGGAACTACGCCAATACTTGGGCGTTGCCTCGTGGTACCGGCGATTCGTGCCGGGGTTTGCCACGATGGTGCAGGTCCACTCAGCGCCTTACTAAAGAAAAAAAGGCGAAGTGGGATTGGGCGCCCGAGCAGCAGCAGGCATTTGAGGCCGTGAAGAGTAGACTGGTGGCGGACCCCGTGCTGGCGTGCCCCGATTTCTCAAAGAAATTCGTGCTGCAGACTATGGTTTGGGGGCAATTCTTACGCAAGAGACAGAGAAAGGAGAGAGGGTAATTTCCTACGCCAGCCGAAACTTGAACGGGGCGGAGACGAATTATTCAGCCACGGAGAAGTAATGTTTAGCCATAGTGTGGGCCGTGAGGAAGCTCAAGCCATACCTGGAAGGCATTGAAGTGGTTGAACAGCATTGAAAGCCCGACTGGAAGAGTCGCCAGATGAGCATTGGAGTTGCAGCAGTACGACTTCGAGATAGCGTACAGAAAAGGGCAGCTTAACATCGTAGCCGATGCGCTATCTCGCCAGCCCATGGAGGAGCGGTGTTTGCGAGTGGAGGGAGACGAGAATATCGCCGCGGGTCCAGGAGGGCCGTGCGGATAGATAACAAAATTAAAAGAGAAA
Organism: Drosophila bifasciata; assembly: GCA_009664405.1. Taxonomy (NCBI): domain Eukaryota; kingdom Metazoa; phylum Arthropoda; class Insecta; order Diptera; family Drosophilidae; genus Drosophila; species Drosophila bifasciata. The sequence continues at coordinate 35,015 of WIOZ01000147.1, forward strand.
ATGAGAAGGGAACCGGAAAAGTTCCCGGATTACGTGGAGGAGCGGGGTGGCGGGGTGTACCGGCATATACCGCACAGAGCTGGATCGATTCTCGAAGTGGACCGAATTGGTCCACTTAGAAAGTCCACCACGGAGGCACTAATAAAGGCGTTCAGGGAACGCATTTTAGCCCGTTCCGAGTGCCCAAGGTGATGATCACCGACAATGGGGTGCAGTTCACAAGCCGGGCGTTTAAGAGGTTTCTCGAGCAGATGGGAGTGCGGCATCAGTTCACGGCTCCATACACACAGGACGGTAAAAACAATGATCGCGCAGTTCACCGAAGGGGACAAGAGATGCTGGGACGAGAAGTGGCCGAAATTGATGTTGGCCGTAAACTCAGGGGTCACGGAATCGACGGGATACGCACCGGCGTTTATAGTCCAAGGAAGGGAGCCCCGACTTCCAAGGGCTTTGTACGACGAGGAATCGCTCGGCACTGGCCAGAAGCCAACCACCCCCGACGAAAATGCAGACAAACTGCGGGAGCTATTTCAGCTGGTAAGGAGGAACTTAGAAAGGGCGGCCCAGGATCAAGCAAGATATTACAACTTGCGAAGGAGACCCTGGGCGCCGAAGATTGGCAAGGTGGTTTGGGCCAAGCAGCACCACCCTATCTAACGCGGCCGAAGGATTCGCGGCAAAATTGGCACCAAGGTATTCGGGACCATACCAGATATGCAAGCTGAGGAGAGACAGCGATAAGCATACACGGACGGTACACATAGGTGATCTGAAGCCACAAACGGAGGAGGTGGCTAAATGATGGTTGTCGGTGAAAAGAGGACGGACAATCACACCCATGCCGGAAAAGAACAGGTACGCCAATCTGTCGTCGGGAAGACGGAGAGCATAATGATGATTCCGAAGGAATCATAAAGATATAGTACTCTGCCTCTCCCACTGGCGTTTGGCTGGATCGAAAGATGCAGTAGGCGTCCCAAAGAGCTTTCGCTCTTAACCGATTACTCTTACATTTAATAGTTAGGTTATTTACATCATTCATTTTCTATATCTTTCATTTAAATTTAATACAAATTTGCGCTGCTGATATTGAGGTTGCGCCCCTTATAATTCCAATTTAAAAATGCGTGATGATATAGGTAGTTCCCAACCGGTTGCATGCTTAAAATTATTGGCAAACAGCGAAATGGTCTTAAAGTTGTCCACATTAATGCACAAAAGTTTGCGAAGGAAAATTGATGAGTTTAGATTACTTTTACAAACTCAAAAGTAGATATTATATGTGTGTCCGAGACGTGGTTCGTGCCTGAGTTCGTGACTTGTCAATTATGTGTGATGGTTATGTTGTTTTCGTTCTGATCGTATTGGACATGCAGGTGGTGTGGCTATATATGTTAACACTAGATTAAAATGTAATGTTAAATGTAAACAACCAAGTGAATGTCCCATCGAATATCTACTTTTGGAAATTTCAAGCAAAGAAAATAAGAAAATTCTTATTGGATGTATATATAGACCCAATAGGACAATTGACTATGAGCCATTAATCAATACCATCTCGGACATTTCACTGACTTACACGGACATTATTCTGGCCGGCGATTTCAATAGCAATATCTCGGAATCATCTTTTAGATAGCTTTGCTTCTCTGGGGTTGTATGCCGTCAATGTAACCATGCCTACACACTTCAGCAACACCTGTGATACACTTCTTGACATTTTTTCATCAATGACCCTAATAAGACCTTACTCTATGACCAGGTACCAGTACCAGCTTTTTCCAAACATGACCTTATTTTCCTGACATATGCATCAGAGAGACAATGCTTTCCTTAAATGGAAGCTGAACGAATCAAAAGAATCTGTTGATGTAGATTCAATTGGTTCTGATGATCGTCAATATGACAATCGTATGCTGAAATGAAATGTGTATGCCAACGGTTCATGTACCAGTAACAAATGGTCGCCGCAATCGGTACTTGAACAAATTGGGCTTCGGAGATGTGAATACGTCAGAGTTTTCTTTCGTACTGATTTTATTTGGTAAAATGCGAGGTTTATATACAGCTCTTACAAGTACAATTGATTACTTAGGATAATAAGATTGTTTAATTAGGTCTTAGTATAAGTAGGTATGGAAACATGCTATATTTATTTATGACGAAACAATGATTACAGATTTCACTGCATGGGTTCGGGTTCAAGGGTCAGGTCGAATATAATTTTATGACTGTCGTAAACGATTATCATGCAGATGGTGTGACATTTTACCACTGCAGGCTATCTCTAATGTAATTTTAAGATTATATTATCAATGTAACATGTTTATGTGCATGCATGTGCAAATTAAGTTTCTCCTTAGAGATTTTGTTAAAAAATTTATTTTATTTAATTCTTATTCACTATTACAATTTGTTATTAGAGTAGGAATTTCACTGATCTGATTTGTTAATAACCGTTCATATCTGAGCTCCCAGGCGGACTGGTGACCAAGGGTCGGCTCCTAATAAACAAACCTCGGATTAAGAGAAGCCAGAGCTGCTTAAGAGATTGGCTCAAGAGAGTCGGAGAATTGGAGATGAGAATTTGGTCTCAATTGTGAGATTTGAATAAACAGAGATTGGGCTCTCTGAGTATCGAGCGGCCAACGGCGCAATTTGAGAATCTGGTCTCACCAGAAATATGAATAAACAAAGATTGGGCTCTCTGAATATTGAGCGGCCAACGGCGCAATTCGAACTTAATGGAAAGTGTGAAATGACATGACCCCTTACTGGGGTGGGGAAGTTCATTAGAATTGGGAACCTAATGGAACCTAATGGAAGAACTGTGTAAAAAAGTTCCCAACTAGAAATTGTTTATAAATCGCGTGAGAAGGCTTCGGTAGTGGGAAGTTCCCAATTGGAAATTGTTTACAAATAGGGTAAGAAGGTTTGGGTAGTAGGTTATTGGTTAACTCCCCCGTTCTAAATTGATCGTCCTGATTCATTGGAAGTGAGGGATAAATTGAATTAAGATGATTGGTCAATTCGACTACAATTTCATTTTCAACGGAATTTTCATTTTCGGACATATTATTTTCGAGGTTTACTTCAAAACTAATTTTCCGTGGTTTGCATATTAGATATTTTCTAAATTTGATTAAAATCCTGATAATTAAATATATAATAGTACATGTTATCAATATTAACGTTATCGGAATTTGAGTTTGCTTAATTTGAATAAATGGGTTTAATATGTTGATATTATCAAATGCAAGTTCCGAATCATTTTGACATAAAATATTCGGATATAAAATAATTATTGAATTGTTTAGCAGTGAGGTAATTTAGAATCTTATTGTCGATATTATAATAGGATACATTATTGATTACAGTAGTATCATTAAAGGTTATTAAAAATGACCCATCTAAATGAGTGTCATTTACAATATTATGTCCATTTATAAAAATGGCAATGGATTTTTCTCCATTCAACAATTTTGTGAAGCAAGAACTGTCAGGGTTTAAGGTGCAATAATTATTATAAAGTTCTGTCTTAAAGTTCGACATTACATAATACTTATTATTACATTTAGCAACCCGATTATCAATTAGTAATTTTCCATCTTTATGTGAAATGGATCTGGAGTTGTATACTTCACAACGGTTAGTTATTATTGGTATTTTATGTAAATTACTATTAAATCCTGATTTATTGCAATTTTAAATTCAGAAATATCTAACAGGTCAGTAATAATAACGGGTTTGTGTTACTGTATTATAAATTTCTTTGATATCGTCCTCATTTAAAACTTTTGTATTGAATACATCAATTTTAGCTAATGTAATTGTATCCATCAAATTCATAAGATCGTAAGTGAGTAAACGAAGACGGTGTTTTCGTAGTGGCAATTTTGATTTCTAAAGGCTGTTTTAAAATTTTCAGATAGAGTTTGTATTTCTTTTGAATAATTTAGAATTTATGACAAATTGATTATTGTTATTCTGGATTAAGTCATCAATTTTGTTCTGCACTGTTATGATATCATCATGATCTGGGGTCCCTGCTATCCATTTCCAAATTGTGCCTATTTCGTTGATGCCCCGTTTAATTCTATTAGGTATTATTTGTGAGATAAGTATTTTGATAATATTTAAATCATATGTCATTTCCCAAAGTAAATTCTGGTTATTATTCTGAATGTGTGCTGCTTCCAAATTGATTATTTCTTTATAATAACTTAAATTAGTTATATGGAATAAGCCAGCGTATGATTCATAAGTGAGGACATCTTTTTGTATCCTTGTAAATAAAAAAAAATCGTGGTTTGAATAATCCATTATTTCGGATTTGGTTGTTGTTACCACCAATAATACAACCATTATTAATTTCATTTTCTGCAATTTAAGACAAATTAAAATTTGATGTTATCTTTATGAATCATACGGTTTCTATTATTTATTATAATTTTATTAGGTAAGTTTTCTGTAACTACCTGTCTTTTATATCTGGCATTTAGTTTATTCCTTTCTCCATGTTTTTTTTCATAAATGATCTCGCCTACGTGATAGTCCTTTTCCTTCCTATCTTTATTATGAACATCTAACATTTGTTCTTGCGCTAGTTTTTAATTTTTGGGGAATATTCTCATGCTTGATTTTGTTGAACAAAATGTCAAACGGTCTTTGGTTAGTTATTGAATGGATTGTCAAGTTATACTTTTGAGCTGCTCTAATTATAATTTCTGAATAATCAACCAAATTAAGTTGATCTTTTTATGCACCGAGCAATTTCTGTAAGTGTGGAATGTGCCCTTTCTATTTGTCCATTCGAAGTACTATGTCGGGGATCTGCATAATATAAATTAATCCCGCATCTTTGTGCAAAAGATTTAAACTGGGAGGAAGTAAAACTTGGTTCGTTATCTATCATCAGAGTTTTAGCTAATGGAAATTGTTGCAAAATTTCTGAAATCTTATTTTCTATGTTGCGCTTATTTGGGATCTCTTTTACAACTAAATACTTTGAATAAGAATCTATACAAGTTATGAATATTAGATTCTGTGCATAATATATATCAATATGTAAATTTTCTCCTTCCCTAGTTGGGATAGGTGCCTGTCTGATAGGATTTGTACTGGGTGTCTATTATATTTGTTTAGGTTACAAATTGTACAGTTCTTAACATATTCCTTGAGTTTTTGTATAGATTCGGCCAATAATATAATCGGTTTATTTGTTTATAGTTTTCGTCTAATCCTGTGTGCTCTACAATGAGTTTCTTCAATTATTACCGCTCTGTCTTCAGGGGTTTTCTACATCCTGAACAAATCTTCTTGTATATAAAAACTTATTAGTAAAATTATTCTTTAGAGGAATTTGAATTCTATAGAAGTCCTCTAATGTACAATGTACTCCTATTGTTGTATCAGGAGGTATGTATTCTTTTAAGATATTTACCAAATTCTCTGTAGTATCGAATTCTATTATATGTCTTGTGTTTCCAAAAATGTTACTCGACTCATGTATTGTATACCTCCCTGTTGCTATTAGCAGTTGTTGTTTAAACTGGTTTAAAGGCTTCCCAGTTTCCTGAATAATGTTTTCAAAACTGCTTTCTGCTGAATGCTGAGTTCCTAAATCAGAATTTTCATCCGTTTGTTCGACCTCACTATCGGTTATATTATTAATCTGAATTCGGGATAAAGCGTCTGCTACTACATTGGTGGAGCCTGGCTTGTATATGATTTTCGGTGAATAACTTTCAATAAATGAATACCACCTTTTCATTTCGATATTAGGATTCTTTTTGAGATATCGAGAAAGAAAGTGGTTGATGGTCTGTATATATCTCGATGTTGTTAACACCATATAAATAATTACGTAACTTTTGAATGCCCAAACTATGGCTAAAAAGTTCTTTCTTATTAGTTGCATATATTTGCTCTGTTTTGGTTAGAGTTTTTGGAAATAAATGTTATTGGTTTTCCTTCCTGGGACAGGACTGCACCAATAGCTACATCAGAAGCGTCGGTCGTTAAAGTGAATTTTTATTATAATCAGGTTGTACTAACTCTATTTGAGCAATTAAATTATCCTTAAGCTCATTGAAAGCTCTAACAGCTGAATCATCCAACTGTATTAAAATTCTTCGGGACATTTTTTTTGATACTTTTCCGTTATGACCTTCTAAATATTTTGTTAGGGGTTTTGCAATTTTTTGCGTAGTTTTGTACAAATTTTCTGTAATAGCCGGTAAGGCCTAGGAAGCTTCTAAGCTCTCGAATATTTTTTGGTATTGGATATTTTACCATTGTCTCAAATTTTTCAGGATCTGTTTTTTATTACATTTTGTGAGACAACGTAACCAAGAAATGTTGTTTCTAATCTGAAGAGTTTTGATTTTTCAATCGAAATTTTCATGTTTGCGTTCAGCAATATATTAATTATGACAATTTAGGTCCTTATGATGTTGTTCAATTGTTTTTGAAAATATTATTATGTCATCCATGTAAACATGGCAAATTTTTCCCTACTTGCTCTCTAAGTATGTCGTCCATTGCCCTTTGAAAGATTCTGGGTGCGTTTGTCAATCCCATGGGCATTCTTAAAAACTCGTATTTACCGTTATTTATCGAAAAGGATGTTTTTCTATATCTGATTCCCTCATCAAAATCTGATAAAATCCTGTCTCTAAATCAATTGTCGAAAAATACTTTTGCTTTACCCAAATTGGAAAAGAATTACTGAGGGATCCTGCATGGGATATCTGTCGGGTATAGTATTTTCATTCAGTTTCTTAAAATCTATTACCAATCGGTGTTTAGGAGTTCCGTCTTCATTTACCCTTTTTTTTTTTTGGTACTACCAACACAGGTGAATTGTATGGGCTCTTACTTGGTCTGATTATACCGTCATCTAACATCTTACTTATTTCCTTATTAACGAAGTCGTTAAGTGCATAAGCATATGGATATTGCTTACTGTATACCGGTCTATCATGTTCGGTATTTATTTCCCCTTTTATATCTGTTCTAAAGGGGTAACTGCAAATCAATATTTGCATGGTCTTCCTGGTTTTTAGCTAGCATTTCCTCTTGGAGTTTCTCTAAGTCTTCTTCTTTCTGAATGAATGTGTTATTCAACTTTAACGATTCAGACTTCCTATGTTTATTTAAGTCGGATATTTTCACGACGGCATGCTCAGGATTTTTAATCCCAAACTATTATAATTTTTTGTTGTCGGATGATTCCACGACGGCGTGCTCAGGATTCATCAATCCCAAGCTGTCTAAACTTTTGTTGTCGGATGATTCTACGACGGCGTGCTCAGGATTTTGTCAATCCCAAGCTGTATAAACTTCCCTCTACCTGTACTGAATCGGTTTTAATTTCTCCTAGCTCTTTAAAGTATTTTCGTAAAATACATTCTTTTAGGGAAGAATATTATTTTCTTCTATTAAGCTTCTTTCATTTTTTTCCTCAGTATCATAATATTGTAACTTTTCTGATTTCCCTTTATATTCCAAGACTCCCTTTTTCTGTATTTATTATAGCTCCAATGTTTCTTAATAAATTGAATCCAATGAGAAGATCTGATTCTAATCCTTCGATTTCATAAAATAATTGTCGTGTTTCAAATATATTTATAATATGGTAATACTTAATAATTGAATACCCGTGAACTGTTTTACCTTTTTGTATATTGATAACTCATTTTTATTTTCAAAAATTCCCTTTTTTATAAAACAAGCAGTGGCTCCTGTATCTATTAAAATCTTTAACTGCTTCTTGGTTTTCTGTCTATCCTATTTAAATAAGGCATTCCCCTGTAGGGTCTGGTCTAAAAAAATGATCCTCATTGATGTTATTTAATCTGGTTACTTTATTAGCTGGCTGATTTACTGTTTCATTTGACTCCTTTTTGGTGCTTGAGTTTGCTCTCTATTTTGATTTGTACGATGATAGTAATTTGAACGATTATTTTGATAATAATTATTATTATATCTTCCTCGATTATTATTTGCCTGCCAATTATTATTTGCTTGCCAGTTGTTATTTGGTTTATTCTGTAGTTGAATCGATGGATCAACATCCATTGGCTCAACGGCTTGTTGCTTTTTGATTGTTATTCTGATTATTGTTTTGCCAAAAATTTCCCTTTTGTGGCCAATTATAATTTTGGTTATTACTCCGATTGTTTCCATTTTATGAGTATTATTATTCTGTCGTGTTTGATCAAATCGTAAGTTGTTTCCCTGATATTTAATTTCATTCTTAAATCCATTAAACCTGTTTGCAAATTGAGCACGGAAATTGTTTTTGATTCTAATTCTTGGACCTTTGCTAAAAGCATTGGGCAAATCCGGTGGATTCAATGAGAATAGAATTTCAGAGATAGATCCATTTAGTCCGGATATAAATATTCGTAGAGCATTACTCCTTATTGTTTTGTTCGTTTCCTTGGTTATTTCGCTGTCCTTTCCGTATGTCATTATGGTTTTGTTTATTAGTAAAGTCATCTTTTTATTGACTTCATTATAGAATTCAGTAACTGTCATTCGTCACTGCCTGATGATACTTAATTCTGCCTCGAGAATATGTATTGGTCGTTTATCGCTATATATAAAGTCCAACCTAGATAAGATTGCTTGAAAGTTTAAAACTGTGCCATGACTAGTAAGAGCATCATGGGCCGCTCCCAAAATTTTATTTCTTAAATTTGTTAAGGCGATGAAATATTGTTCACTTTGAATTTTATAAAGACTCATTACAGTTTCTGCAGCTTCTCTCCAACCTACATATTGTGTTAGTTCCCCGCTGAATTTTGGTAATGATTTTACCACTTCGAGTGTTGTATCGCATTTTATAGTTGGGTCGATAGTTTGTATTTTATAATCCTCCACAGTGTTTGTATCTGCGGCTAACCTTCCTTCTAAACATTCTATTTTCTTTGTCACTGTATTCAACTGGAACATTTATTAATCTATTTATTAATTCCATTGTTAAGCCGCCGGCTGTGGCTATACCACTGGCAGAAAAATTTGGTGCTGATCCTCCGGTTGCCATTGTTAAATTTAATTCACCAAAGCTATTTATTAAGTCTTCCAGTTTGTTTCCGGATAATATTTATCAAATCGCGAATCTCTCTTACTGATCTTATCAATCTTTAAATCTTATATTATTTTTCTCAATTCCCTGATCTTAAATTATAATCTTTTAATTTTTTATTATTGTAACTTAATTTCTCACAAGACTGTCCCGATGGGGTCTTCCTTAAGATTGTCCTGATGTGGTCTTCCTTAAGATTGTCCCGATGTGGTCTTCTTCCTTCTTCTTGAGGTTGTGGGTTGATTTTCTTCGATAGTGGCGAGGGGGATTGCCCTTCAGCCCTTCCTTCTTTAATTTCCTTTAATTGGTTGTGCCTTGGTTTTCTTCGATGATGGCGAGGGAATGCCCTTCAGCCCTTCCTTCCTTCTTTAATTGGTGTGCCTTGGTTTTCCTCGGTGATGGCGAGGGAATGCCCTTCAGCCCTTCCTTCCTTCTTTAATTGGTGTGCCTTGGTTTTCCTCGGTGATGGCGAGGGAATGCCCTTCAGCCCTTCTTTCCTTATTTTTCAATTATTTTTTTCAATTATCAAAAGTTAAATGTAAATGATTATTACATTTATTAGTTTCTATTTAACTTCACTCGAACACGTTCACAGTAGTTATGTTTTTATCGGTTTTGTGGATGTTTGAATTTTTTCCACTAAAAATGTTGTTGGCGGCGCGAGTTTTTTTTTTCCGAATAAACTTTTTCTTCATTAATTTTTTGTTTCAGAACTTTACAAGACGTCGCGGTTTTGTGGATGTTTGAATTTTTCCACTAAAAAATGTTGGATTGTTGGCGGCGCGAGTTCTTTTTTCGAATTACTTTTTTTTCTTCATTAATTCTTTTTCAGAACTTTAGAAGACGTCGCGGTTTTGTGGATGTTTGAATTTTTCCACTAAAAATGTTGGATTGTTGGCGGCGCGAGTTCTTTTTTTCGAATTAACTTTTTCTTCATTAATTCTTTTTTCGGAACTTTAGAAGACGCCGCCCCACGTTGGGCGCCAATTAAGTTTCTCCTTAGAGATTTGGTTAAAAAAATTTATTTTATTTAATTCTTATTCACTATTACAATTTGTTATTAGAGTAGGAATTTCACTGATCTGATTTGTTAATAACCGTTCATATCTGAGCTCCCAGGCGGACTGGTGACCAAGGGTCGGCTCTAATAAACAAACCTCGGATTAAGAGAAGCCAGAGCTTCTTAAGAGATTGGCTCAAGAGAGTCGGAGAATTGGAGATGAGAATTTGGTCTCAATTGTGAGATTTGAATAAACAGAGATTGGGCTCTCTGAGTATCGAGCGGCCAACGGCGCCATTTGAGAATCTGGTCTCAATTGAAATATGAATAAACAAAGATTGGGCTCTCTGAATATTGAGCGGCCAACGGCGCAATTCGAACTTAATGGAAAGTGTGAAATGACATGACCCCTTACTGGGGTGGGGAAGTTCATTAGGAATTGGGAACCTAATGGAACCTAATGGAAGACCTGTGTAAAAAAGTTCCCAACTAGAAATTGTTTATAAATCGCGTGAGAAGGCTTCGGTAGTGGGGAAGTTCCCAATTGGAAATTGTTTACAAATCGGGTAAGAAGGCTTGGGTAGTGGGCTGGTTAACTTGCATGCACGTGCATCCAGCTGTCTTTTAGATATTTATTTAGGTCAGCGGTGCATATTTATAGGGTCAGTTTATGACTATTTATTTAGGTTGATAGGAATTCTACTACCTAATAACAAACACAAATTTAGGTATAACCATACGGTTTGATGTTTAAATCTAAATCGTACATCCTCCCGGCCGTTGACCATGGTATGTTCAACCATCATTAATGTTGATTGTAAACGGCTGACTTGATGTGTTGCCTCCATTCGCTGGTGTGGTAGGCTGTTGTCTTGGCTGAGATGTAATCCTGGTTTTATGCCATTTCTTAACCAAATGAACTATTACAATGATCATTATGAAAATCAATACAATGTATATGGCAATATGGTGATGACCTTGTCCCGGCTTTAAGTGATCCCGTATCTGCTCAAGTTGTTCCTTTTAGTTGTCGTGGCGAAATTAAGACAAGGCTTATCGTGTTGTGTCGGATATCTGTTAAGACGTTGATGATTTCCGCTTGCATTCGTTGTAGGTTTGCAGACAATAAGGTCAATTGAGTAGACAATGTTATGTACCATTGAAAAGCTATGAAGTTATCAGCCCTTCCTCTTGACTCGGTGATGAAATTTTCGATGATATTTAATCGCTTGGAGTTAGAAATTTCATCCCTTTTTATCACATTGATCGTTGAGTCAGTCAATGAAGTTTGATTCTTCAGCAGAGTTAAGAGATGTTCCTCGTTGTCCTTAACCTTTCCTATGGTTTCTGACATTTCGCGGGCATAATTTGAGTCCAAAACGCCAAATAGACTGCTTGCAATATTTCCAATGATGTCCAAAGGTGCTCTTTGCCTCCGTGTTTTCGATAATAGTGTATTTTCAGCTTGCAGGTCCTCTTCAATATGTTTTGAAATGCTGATACATACTGGTACATGCGTCTACTTTGTGTAAGCTGTGTACACAAGTGTCCGATTTTTGTAGTTCCCATAGTAAATGTGTTCATGTCTTTCCAATAGGGCTTCAAGTCATAGTAAACAATGATGGTCCAATCGGTTGTCGCAAGTTGGCTGGTACCTACTCTCTCGAAGTATATCCCTGGTTTTGATCCAAACTGGGTTATGTTTATTGACTGTGCCATTGCTAATGGTAATAACAACAGCATTACAATCATAGCCATAGTTAGGGACAATTTATTAGGTTGTGCCCTTTTCCTAGGCTGTCTATCTTCAGATGACTTTTTCTTCATCGTCTCTTGGATGTTTATGAATGGGTTCTTCTTCATTGAACAGAGGAGCTACGTGTTGAATCTCCCGTTTGAAGATTCCTTTGGCTGTCTTGACTTCCACAACTCGTACAAAATTGTCCTTTCCATGGTAAATTTGAACGATTCTCCCTAGCGGCCATTGTAATACCGGTGTATTATCTTCCTTTAGTATGACTAGTGCACCTTCTTTAATGTTTGCCGATGACTTCCTCCATTTTTGACGCTGCTGCAACTGTTGTAAATATTCCTTAGACCATTGTGTCCAGAAGGAATGCTTTTAATTTTGAAACTGCTTGCCATCGTTGGCCTAGCGTCTTTGGTTGCTGGGATGGCTCACTGTCAGCTTGGGCGGTTAATAGTTCTCCTATTAGGAAATGTCCTGGTGTTAACGCAGTTATATCGTTTGGGTTGTCCGATATCGGTGTTAATGGTCGCGAATTTAATATCGCCTCTATTTCGACTATAACCGTTTCTAACTCCTCATAGGTTAAATTGGCCGTAGTAACATTTTTTAATAGCAAATGTTTTGCAGATTTTACTGCAGCTTCCCATAATCCGCCAAAGTGTGGTGCACGAGGAGGTATAAATTTGAATTGTACTCCTTTGTTGTTGCACTCCTGGGCGATTTGTTCCTTTGCTTTTTTTGAGAATATAGCTTTTTCTAAATCTTGCAGTTTGTTCCTGGCTCCTACAAAATTCGTAGCATTGTCGCAATGTAGCACTTGACATTTTCCTCGACGAGAGATGAACCGTCGCAGTGCCGCTAAAAAATGCTTCTGTGGTGAGATCGCTGACCAGCTCTAAATGTACTGCTTTAGTAGCGAAACAGCAGAATATTGCTATGTATGCTGTATTAGGCTTCTTTCCACGTATTTTCTAGTGGATTTTTAAATGGTCCACAGTAATCAACTCAGAATTGAGGAACGGCCTTGCTTGGGTGACGCGAAGAGATGGCAGACCTCCCATGATCTGCTCTAGTAGTTTGGGCTTGGCTCTTGTGCACTTCACACAGTTCTGCACAATGCTTCTGGCCATGTTTTTCTTTTTTTAGTATACAAAATTGTTGCCGTGATGCTGTCAGCAATGCCTGGGACCACAATGCATGTTGTCCTTTGTGTAAGAATCAACTTGACAATTTGATCGTTGTAAGGCAGGAGCATTGGGTGTTTGGCGTCAAATGAAATATTTGCCGCCTCCAGTTGACCTACTCGCAAGATTCCCTCCTGATCCATAAACGGTGTAAGCGAGTAAATTGAACTTCCCTTTTTGCGTTTCTTTTATGTTTTGTTAAGTGACGTATGTCCTCCTTTTGAAATCATTCTGTTGTATGTTACGAATGACAATTTTCTGAGCTTCTTTCATCTCATTGAATTGGATGGTTTTGCTTGTGTACGTTTTTCTTTCCTCGGAAACGCATCATGTAAGCAATTATTCTTGTTAGTTTGTTGTATGAATTGTTTTGCTTTATCTGGTATATAATGTCCTCCTCCTTAGTGATAGTCATAATTGATGATTGACTAATTTTGTTGGGATTTGCATTGACATTTTCTTCTTGTGTGGCCACAAATGCTGTTGGCCATGTAGATGGTGGGCCATGAAGAAATAGTGGGCCATAAAACCATATGCTGTTTTTTGCGAACTTACTCGACGTCATTCCTCTAGACAGTGCATCCGCTGCATTATTTTCAGATGAAACATGCCTCCAATGTCTTTGCACCGTTAATTCGTGTATTGTAGCTATTCTTGTAGTTACGAATTTGTCTCGTATGGATGTTGTACAATTAATCCATGACAAAACAATCCTTGAATCAGACCACAAAAGGTTGTGGCGCTCTCCATGGATAAATCTTCCTTTATTTTAGCTGTCAGTTGTGCACCGAATACTGCCGCCTTTAGTTCCAGACGAGGTAATGTTAGCGCATTTATTGGAGCTAAATGTGATTTGGCACATAGCAGTTGAATAGTTACTCGTTTATCCTTATGTAATGCTCGGATATATACGGCAGCTCAAATGCTTTCTCCGATGCGTCAACAAAGGTGTGTATTTCTGACGATATCGGAATGTTTCCTTGGAAAATATGACGGGGTACTTTTATGGTGTTTAATATTTTTAACTCCTCCCTGTACCTTTTCCATTCCTCCTGGAGATGAACTGGAAGTGCTTTTTTGTAATCAATCCTTCCTTTGTGAGATTTTGCATGAAGATCTTTGCCTTCATTACCACCGGTGAGAAGAGTCCAATTGGGTCGAAAAATCCTAAAGATCTCCGATACGACATCTCTTCTAGATATTACATCTTTAGTGGCAATTTCTGTTCTACCACAAAACTGGTCAGTTTTTCGGCATCCAAGTGATTCCCAGGGTTTTAATGCTGTAATCTTCATAAGCAGTATCTTCTAATTGTACGCTTGAAGTCATGTCTTCCGTTGGAATTCCTTGTAGTACATTAACGTTGTTCGTGCACCATTTTCTTAAGTTAAACCCTGATTTATGCAGTAGTTTGTACAGTTCTTGCTGTGTCTGGAGAGCCTCTGGTATGGAATCTGCTCCTGTTAAACAATCGTCCACATAAAATTCATTTTCCAGCGCAGCAGCCCGAACAGGTAATCCTTTTTTCCTCTTTGAGCGAGATATTGTAAACATTTTCGTGGCTAAATATGGAGCCGCTTTCGTTCCGTAAGTCACTGTTTTTAGTCTATAGTATCGTAGATCTTCTGATGGATCATTGCGCCATACTATTGTCTGGTAGTACTGGTCGTCGGGATTGATCCAGATCTGACGATACATTTTTTCGATGTCTGCAGTAAATACATATTTGTGCATCCTGAACCTAAGCAGTATTGAAAATATAGAGTTTTGCACGGTTGGACCTTTTATGCATGAGGTCATTGAGCGATTTTCGGATGAAGTAACTGCAGACGCATCAAAAACCACTCTCAATTTGGTTGTAGAGCTGTCAGGTTTTACGACACAGTGGTGTGGGATGAAATAGCGTGATCTTGCTATTTCTTTTGTCTGCATCTCCTTCATGTGACCAAGAGACTCATAATCCTTCATAAATGTCACGTAGCTTGCCTTGGTCTCGGATCTCGAGCAAGCCGCTTTTCCAGGAAAAGAAATCGTCGTGTCGCTAGATCACGACTCTGCCCCAGGATGAAGCGTCTTCCAAAAAAAAAAGGCAATCGGACGATGAGTTTCTTGTCTGATGACATCTGAAAATTTTGTATAAAAATGCTGCTCACATCGTTTTTCCAGTGGAAAGAAATGTTGTATTGTTTTGGAAATGAATCAATTCCCAAAACTTTGCGATCTGTTGATCGACCTTTTCCTCTTCCGTCAACACTGCACATGTGCTCGGATTTTTGGGAAGCGTCTTTTTAGCTTTCCAGCCACAATCCATCCTAATTTGGTTTTGGAATGTGGGCAATCCTCTTCCAATCGATACATGCTTGTCTTGCATGATATCGAAGTAGTGTTCTGCTCCTAACAGAATATCTATTTTTCCAACTTTGTCGAAATTGGGATCAGCTAATATTAAGCCTTTCGGAAGCTTCCAATGAGACGTGTCAATTGTCTGTGCTGGTTGATCTGACACTATGTGTGGCAGTACAATTGCTTTTAGTCTTGAACTGAATTTGTTATGCCTTGATTTGAGCATAACATTGACTCTGGCTTTTGATGTTTGTGCTCGTCCGCCAATTCCATTTATTTGTAGATCTGTTTTTGTTTTCAGATCTAATATTTTTAGCGCTCTTTCCGAAATTACATTGACTTGTGAGCCTTAGTCAAGCAATGCTCTGAATTCCGCAATTTGTCCATTGTTGCCTTGAATATGCACTCGAGCGGTAGCCAATAGTACATAATTATTTTTCATACTGTTTGCTGATGCTGCAGTTTTAGCTTCGGACTTGGTTTCTAAATGGAGAAAGACATTGCCCTTTGTTGCATTTAAAACAATGTCTTCTTTGGCAGTTCTTTGCTGTGTGATCTCGTTTAAAACATTTGACGCACAGTTTTTCTGTTGAACCCAATTTAATCTTTCTGCCGAATTTTTTCTTTATAAATTGTGTACATTTAAAGATTGCGTGGTTTGGCTTCTCGCAAAAATAGCAGACATACTCAGCTCCTGCTGAGGCGCATATGATGGGGTTTTCTTTATCTTTTCCCATCCAATTGCTTCCAAGGTGAGGAACCTTTGTTCGAGGAACAAAAAAATGTGTTACAGACTGTAACGCTTTTTTGTGTTTTGTATGGATTGTTCATACAACGAGTGAGTCTGAAGATCTAATTTTTTGTCAACACACACAGCAGAATCGGATCCCATCCAGATGTCTCTATATCTATGTTTTTAGAGCTGATAATGTTTCCTTTACATTATCGTGCAAGACCTTTATTGATTTTGCATCATTGGATGTGCTTTGTTGATCCAACAACCGTTGAATTAATGCGTTGCTTAGCACTCTTTTATTGCTAAAACGCTCTTGTAGCATATTCCATGCCGTTCCAGATGGCATGGATTCGGAGTCTATATCCATTTTAAAGATTTTAGTTGTGTCGTTAATTCATCTTTATATTTAAGGACTAAATTTCGGATATTTATAAAATATTCTTTTGTGAAATAATCGTGCTCATATTTCGAGCCTTGAATTATGTGATGAATGTTTGTGTCCTCCTTTGAAAATGTGTTCCAGAGATTTATTAACCTCTCAAGCCGGATTTGAACATATTCAGGTTTCTGCTTCCTTTCAGCGGGATCCTTTTTGTAATTCCTGATGATGTTCTGGATCTCTTCGCCCGTGGCTAGTGCCTGTCCAGCAACACATTTATGCTTGGGGATGCCATTTTAATTTATTTCCGTACTTTTGACCTGATGGAGGTAATTTGTTTGTCGCTTTTGACGGGCTGTGCCTCTACTCACAACCAGGAAGATGGTCAAAGTACTTCAATAAATAAATGTGGCACTGTGGAATCCTTTTTCACTCCAACCGTAGTCGCCAAGTTGACTGTATGGTTGTAGATCCAAATAGTTCCAGTTAAAAACTCTCCCTTCACAGAGGGTATGGAATGTGTCAATCACAGCTGTGATTGATGATGTATGTATGTATGTAAATTGGTCGCCAAGTTGACCAATTATGTTTTCAAATAACTCCAGGTTCCAAATCGGGAACAAATCCTGATGAACGAGTAAGTGTTCAAAAGTCGGGGTCACCAAATGAACGAATCAAAAGAATCTGTTGATGTAGATTCAATTGGTTCTGATGATCGTCAATATGACAATCGTATGCTGAAATGAAATGTGTATGCCACCGGTTCATGTACCAGTAACAAATGGTCGCCGCAATCGGTACTTGAACAAATTGGGCTTCGGAGATGTGAATACGTCAGAGTTTTCTTTCGTACTGAAAGGTTTATATACAGCTCTGACAAGTATAATTGATTACTTAGGATAATAAGATTGTTTAATTAGGTCTTAGTATAAGTAGGTATGGAAACATGCTATATTTATTTATGACGAAACAATGATTACAGATTTCACTGCATGGGTTCGGGTTCAAGGGTCAGGTCGAATATAATTTTATGACTGTCGTAAACGATTAGATGTTGTGACATTTTACCACTGCATGCTATCTCTAATGTAATTTTAAGATTATATTATCAATGTAACATGTTTATGTGCATGCATGTGCATGCACGTGCATCCAGCTGTCTTTTAGATATGTATTTAGGTCAGCGGTGCATATTTATAGGGGTCAGTTTATGACTATTTATTTAGGTTGATAGGAATTCTTACTACCTAATAACAAACACAAATTTAGGTATATCCATACGGTTTGATGTTTAAATCTAGATCGTACAGAAGCGTTATTAAACAGAGGAATTCCGTTTAACTTACAAAAGATTAAGAGCAACGGTTACCAAGGATATAAGATCCGCTAAGGGTAACTTCTATAAGTCCAAATTCTAGAACTTCTCCACTATCAAACAAAAGGTGGACTGAAATGAAAAATTTGGGAATAGGAAAATGTCTACAGAAGACTGAGCACGATGTCAATGTCGAAGAGCTCAACCGAAGGTTCTCGATGACTGGTGTACCTGAAGCGACAAGCAACATGTACCTGGACTCAACCCCCACTCTGTGATACTAGTTTTAGCTTTGTGTGTGTCAATCAATGTGATGTCCTTGCGTGTATTCTTAAGGTAAAGTCCAATGCCGAAGGCTTAGATGGCATTAGTCCAAAATTCTAAAAATCTTACTTCCGAAGATGTTGTCCCACATCACGTATATATTTAACAACGCCATTACTACATCCACGTTGGAAATCTTATGTCTTCACAGATTGAACACTTTTGACTCAAAAAACTCGCTGATGAGTCAAAAACAGTCGGACTTTCGAAAGAAACGAACTTGTATAAGTGCTATAACGGATATTGTGGAAGATATACGACAGCAACTTGACAAAAACTGGGTTACGTTCTTGACACTTCTTGACCATAGTAAGGCATTTGACTCTGTAAATCATAACATACTCTGTGCAAAATTGACGAAATTATTCAACTTCTCAGACACTGCAGTCAACTTTTGTTAAGTCCTATCTTACAAATCGATTGCAAGCAGTAGTCTCAGGAACAAAAATTTCGACTTTTTGAAACTTTCGCGGGAGTTCCTCAGGGTTCTGTGTTAGGACCATTATTGTTTTCAATATATGTTAATGATCTACCTAGTGTCTTGTCCGAATGTGAAGTACATCTATATGCTGATGACGTCCAAATTTATGTTAGTAATCCCGCTAACGAAATAAATGTTTGTGTCAGTACGAGTAACAAGATGCTTTTCCATAATAGAGAAATGGGCAAAAAGAGAATGGCCTGGTAATAAACCCAAAAAGTCAAAATGTTTGGTAATTGCTAAAAAAGTGTTTTGCACAAACTATCTGGAGAAACTATATATTGACAACCCCCTCGGCGAACTACCATCTTGCCGTGATGAGGGGGGGCTTAGTAAGCGTAAGGACCCCGAGAGTTATACCGGCGGCAGCACATGCTGCCAGAAGGGCCACCAAGCCGGGCAGGTCAAGGGCGAGCGCCGAAGCCAAGAGTAGTTTCACCCTGGCGGTAGGGCTAAAACGCATCGTTCAATGGGAATGTCCGTTAACGAATTAACAGTTACGGTGCAGGGAGTCGGAGACCCAGTACCGGCGGTGATTGGGGTGCGAGCGCAGGCCCCCGGCGTCGATATCCTGCGACTGCAGGAACCCCGAGTTGGCAGTGGAGAGCTTGGCTGCCAGCTCGTGTAATGCCACAAGCGAGAGGAGAATCCGCAGGCAGAAGGGGACGATCGAGGATCTGGAACCGGGAACCAGCGACGGAAGCTTCGTCTTCACTGGCCCTCAGTGTCGGAGGCAGAGTTGGCCAAGGCCTTCTCTCGCCTTGGACAGAGAGCTGCCGAGGGCGGAGCCGCAAGTCACGGTTCCCACCATCCAGGTCGACTCGAGTCCACTACCTGGGACGGAGGATGAGGCTCAAACCCGACGCAAACGGCTTTCGGGATACAGGGCATCGGTGAAATACCTTCGTGGTATGAGCCAAAGGCCCCCGAAACGCTGACCGCGAGGAAAGGAGCCTTAGGAAAAAGCACGAGCAGAACGTGCGGAGGTACGAGCGGCTGAACGGAGTCGCTCCTGCCAACGGAGACCAGTCCCCCCAAGCGTACACGCGACGGTGGCAGAGGACCCCAAGCCATCGTCTTCACCGTCAGCAGCAGCTGGCACGAAGACGATGTTGGACCAACCCTCAACGTCATCGTCTGCGAACTCGCGAGGAGAAAGGGGAAGAAGGTATCCGGGAAGCAGAGGGAGAAGACCACACCTCAACCGCAGAACACGGCAAGCGCCAAGGGACCACCAACGCCCTCTGTACAGAAGGCAACGGTGGGACCGACTGGTCCGAAGCCAAGGTTCAAGCGGCAGAGAAACGGATGACTCCGTAAGAGCCTCCCGAGCCGAAGAAGGCGAAACCAGAGGACATCCTGGCAAGCCTAGGAGCACCGCCTGAGCTACAGACAGCCATAATCGACCGAAGCCACCCGGAAGGAAAATATCGGACGAAAATTGGCTGAAGGCGGAATCGGAGATCCTGACCGCCATGAAGGATGCCATTGTTCGCGCAGACAACCCGTTTGTCTGCGAGTTCAAGGGCATCAAGTGGTATAAGGGAGCCAAAGCAGTGGCCTGTGGTAACGCAGAAACTCTTGAGTTTCTCAAAACCACGGTTCAAGGTTTTGGTGAACTTTGGCCAGGAAGCAGCTCTTTGCGTGGTCCCCATCGATGAGATTCCCAGGAGAACGATCATGAAGGTGTGGATTCCTCCCCCAATCAAGGCGGATGAGGACACACTTGTCCTGATCAAGGCACAGAACCGGATCCTGGGAACGTCGGACTGGACCATCACACGGGCGATAGCGCGAGACAAGGGAACGGCAAGGAACTCTGGATCAGTATTGGTCAAGAAAGCCTTGCCAAACTCCTGGAAAGGACTGCCGCATATCTTTTGGTATGGGCACACTGGCGGTAGTAGTACCGCGACACCCCCAGGTCCGCTGAACAGCATGAAGGTGGTGCAGATTAATCTGCATCACTCAAAGCGTACCATCGGCGGACCTGCTGCGGTTTTATGGACGAGAAGGCGGTAGACGTGGGCCTCATCCAAGAACCCTGGACCGTTAAGGGAGGGTTCGGGGACTGAACGGTCGCGGATACCGCCTTCTCGCCACACCCCGTGGGTAAGCCAAGAACCTGTATCGTGGTAAGAAGCGAGCTTAATGTTCTGTTTTCTTTGCAGGTACAGCACTCCGGACCTAACGGTGGCACTATGTGAGAGGAAGGACGGGAAAACCCTATACCTAGCCTCGGCATACCTGCCGTACGAGGAAGAGGACCCACCCTCGGGCGATGTCAGGGCCCTAATCCACCAAGTGCGGAAAGAGGGTCTCGACATCGTCTGGGGTTGCGATGCGAATGCCCACCACTCCCTTTGGGGAAGCACGGGCACAAATTCCAGAGGAGAGTCGCTGTTCGAGTACATTCTGTCCACAAATCTTGTTGTGTGCAACCGGGGAGACCACCCCACCTTCCGCAACAAGAACCGTGCAGAGGTTATTGATATAACACTTGCCTCGGACAGTGACTCCTCTAACCATTGATGATTGGCATGTGTCCGGTGAGTGCTCCTTCTCGGACCACTACAGGATAGTGTTCAGCATCAAGTGGAACAGAGAAAGGCCCAAGGCCTACCGCAATCCCAAGCGGACAGACTGGAGCCGCTTCTCCACAACCGTAAAGAAGGCACTACCCTCCCCACCGGAGGGAACATCCTTCAAACGGAAGCACTAGAGGAAGCGGCTCAGAATGTCACTAAAGCCCTACAGGGGCCTTCCTTGAATCTTGCCCGATCAGCCGACCTCCAAAGTCCAACCGCAACCCGTGGTGGACGCGGGAGCTGAGCGAAGTCAGGAGGGAGTCAAGGAGGCTCTTCAACAGGGCAAAAGTGGCAACACACAGGAAAGCTGGGACGAATATCGTCGCAGTTTTAACACCTACAGGAACACCTGTAGGAAGGCGAAAAAGGAATCTTGGGCTGCCTTCTGCGATGCCATAGATGGTACCACCGAGGCTTCAAGGCTTCGACGGGTGCTATCAAAGGCGCCAACCACACCTGGACTGCTCCGCAACCAGGATGGTGTTTTTGCAGAAAAACAGTCAGGAATCCCTAGAGCTCCTCATGAGCACCCACTTCCGGGATGCTCAGATGTCTCGGTGACGAATCAACGACATCAACGACACTGAGCCATGCCGGGGGAGGGACACTGAGGATCTGGGGGTTACGTGACATTATGGCACCAGACAAGATTATCTGGGCCATTAAATCCTTCGGTCCCTACAAGTCACCGGGGCCGGATGATGTACGACCAGCCATGTTGCAGGCAGCCTGCCTGCCCCTGCTACCATGGCTAAAGAAAATCTTCGAAGGATGTCTCCGAATTGGGTACGTTCCCCAAGCATGGAGAGAGGTGAGAGTGGTCTTCATCCCCAAAGCCGGGAAGATAAACCACATCTCCCCAAGGACTACAGACCAATCAGTCTATCCTCATTTTTGTTGAAAACGATGGAAAGGCTGATCGATCTACACATAAGGACCAAACTCGACAGACAAGTGTTCAGCGGAGCTCAGCACGCCTACCTCAAAGGTAGATCAGTTGAGACCGCACTACACGAGGTTGTGGGAAGTATCGAAAAGACTCTCAGCCATAAGGAATATGCTTTGGCGGCCTTCCTAGACATAGAGGGAGCCTTCAACAACGTCAGGATCGAGTCAATAACGGCCGCACTGACCAAGATTGGCACACACCCGACGGTAACCTTATGGCTGGACAGCGTTCTCAGGAGCAGAACGATCAGCGCTGGTCTCGGCACCTCCTCCTCAAGGAAGACGGTCACACGAGGTACTCCGCAGGGGGGTTATATCCCTCTCCTGTGGAACTTAGTCCTCAACGACCTTCTTCTTCAGTTGGGGAGGAGCGGATACAAGGTTGTGGCCTATGCGGACGATCTAGTGATACTGGTAACGGGTAAGTTCCTACCTACAATCAGTGATCTTCTGGAATCTGCACTGGGAACGACCGCGAGCTGGGCACACCAAAACGGTCTGGGGTTAATCCCCAAAAGACAGAACTGGTGTTGTTCTCACGAAAATACAAGATACCAAACTTCAAACTACCAGCAATTGGTGGAACGACGCTTGAGTTATCGAAAGAAGCCAAGTATCTTGGTGTCATCCTAGACTCCAAACTCTCTTGGAAGAGAAACACGGAGGAAAGGAAGAAAAAGGCAATGGCTGCTTTTCTACATCTGTAGGAAGACCTTTGGACGGACATGGGGCTTACAACCGCACATCATCCATTGGATGTACAAAGCGGTAATAAGACCTGGCAAACATGACATACGGAAGCTTGGTGTGGTGGGAAGCGGCCAACACCAAATCCCACCTCGAGAACCTCCGGAAAGTTCAGCGGACGGCATGCCTTGGAGTCACTGGATCCCTCAGATCCACCCCACAGGCTGCTCTGGACACCATGCTAAACCTGGAGCCCATAGACCTCCACCTTAAGTGCAAGGCTGAGACTAAAGTGCCGCGAGGCTTTCAGCCGCGCGGTTCTTCAAGCCATCGCCTTATGGCCACGCCACAATACTTCGTAAGGAGGAAAGTGGAACGGGCGAACGGAGCGACTACTGTGTCTCGGAGTTTTCATGGAAGAGAAATTTTAAAGGACACATACCGGAAGAGAGGAATGGACGCGTAACGCTGCTCTTGGGCAGAACGTGCTCTCCATCTTCACTGACGGGTCAAAGACAGCCGAAGGGACAGGAGCTGGAATCTTCTCTGAAGAACTAGCAACCAACATATCCCTAAGACTACCAGACTGGTGCAGTGTATTTCAGGCGGAGATATACGCAGTATGGCAAGCGGCAAAGTTGATATACACCTTAGAGATACCTCAGAGGAACATAGCAATCTGTGTTGACAGCCAAGCTGCTATCAAAGCCCTGGTTTCCTGTAAAATCACGAGCAGACTCGTACGTGACACAGTGGACGCGCTAAACCAGATCGGAGCGCACTCAATCACACTCACGTGGGTCCCGGGTCACACCGACATCGCGGGCAACGAGAGTGCGGACGAGTGTGCCAGAAATGGATCGGCCAAACCACTGGCGGACGCAGTCAGCGATATACGGAGGCCTCTGCGAGACATCATCTCGCAGATGATGGGTCGAGCTAGAACGAGATCAGACAGACGGTGGAACGCAACACCCAACTGTGAGATCTCTCGCTCGCTCTGGCCCCACTATGACCCTAAACGCACTAAGACTCTCCTAGGTTTCAGGAAGAGTCAGGTGCGAACACTGACGGGAGTTATAACGGGGCACTGTGTCATCGGCCACATGGCCACTAGGTACAGATTGCCCCATCATGACTTCTGCCGCAGCTGCAGGACGAGGAGGAAATAGAGAGCATCCAGCATCTTCTCTGTGGCTGTCCTGCACTCATGGAAAGGCGTCACCGAATACTCGGCAGCGCCTTTCACGAGGACTTGATAGCCTGGCAAACATGCCTTTGGAGAGGCTGATGCTCTTTGTTGAGGCCTCGGGATGGTTCACGAAATCTCCCTAGGCGACGGACGTAATCCCATGACGAGTGTGGGCATCACAATGGGCAATTCTTGCCTCCGAGTGACCTCGACTTAGGTGGAGCAGCCCTATAAACCTAACCTAACCATATATTGACAATGCACCCATTTCCTATGAAGACCACGCAGTTAACCTGGGTATAACATTTAGTAACACACTATCATGGAGCAAACATATTTCAAAAGGCAAAAGGACGTACCTATGGACTGCTACGCCAACTGTCAGTGTCCAAAACATTCTTACCAGAAGATATAAGACTCCTGATTTCTAAAGTCATTCTTCTCCCGACTCTTTTCTATGGTGTTGGTATTACTGGTATTAGCCTTTAATTCAATTGTCCGATATGTGTTTAATTTAAGACGTTTTGACCATGTATCGCACTTGACAAATAAAATACTTGACCTTAACTTGACCACTTGGATAGATTTTAGAACTCTAGTATACTTTCATAAAATTGTAACGACTCAAGAACCAATTTACCTTCACAGCAAACTTAACCCCCTGCTACTTCACAAAGAACTAACAACTATTTATGCCCCCGAGCTCATACGTTTTGCTCGAAGAGGCAGTTCTTTGTCATTGCAATCCGCTTATGGAACAGTCTTCCCCATCACATTAAATCAATTAGAAGCGCAACTCAATTTCAAAATAAAATCAAAGAACATTTAGGAAACCATTAAAAATAAAAAAAATAAAAAAATAATAATAAAAAAATAAAAAAAACGAGAAAGAACGTACGGAGTCGCTGTTGCCGCGACTCTACTTTTTATACCCCGTACTCAGTCAGCACACATGTGATTAATGTGGAATTTTCAAATTTTGTATATGTTTTTACATCATACATTTGTTTGCTACATCAGTCATCTACGTCTGCTTCATCTACATCACTTCTCACAACAACACACGTACACTGCACGAGGCAGCATGTTTGAGCGTAAGTTTGCGTGCGAAAGAATCATTAGCGAAAAATCATCCCCATAAATGAATTACGCCGCAAGGGAAGGGAAGCTCGCAGCAGAAAATTCATTTGATCATTGTGGCTACAATAATAATCCGATCTGAACAAAATTCGAGAATCTGGTAGATATGGTCATTTTCTACAAAACTGCATTTTTTTTTTTTTCTATCTTCAAAAATTGTGGATTTTCGTATTTTGGGGGCGGGAGTGGGCGTGGCAAAATTTTGAAATAAACTTGCACTGAAGCGATATCACAGGAGTCTAGGCAAAAATTTGGTTGTTCTAGCTCTTATAGTCTCTGAGATCGAGGCGCTCATTTATACGAAAACCAAATCGTCTCGTTTTTGTGTGAGTGCGAAAGAGAGGGAGCGAAGTTTTTCATATATTTGCCTCTATTGTGGCTATATTAATGATCCGATCCGATTCAGATTTGGGCCCCTGATAGATATGGGCTGTCTCTATGATTCTGCATTTTTAGTTTCTTGTTATTTTTAAAATTGTGGCCGCCACAGATGTGCGCCCTTTGGGGGGGGGCGGAAGTGGGCGGGGCGAAATTTTTGAAACACTTTTCTAGAAGTGAGATACCACATCAGAATGGATAAAAGTTTGGTTGCTCTAGCTCTTATAGCCTTCGAGCAATGGGCGACAAACAAGACGGACAGACAGCAATTAGCACAAATACAATATACCCTTTTACTCTTCGAGTACGGGTATAAAAACAAAAAATGTTAATATATAAGTATTTACTTTAAGTACATAATTTTTGTCAAAATGTTCATGTATAATTATTAGCTTTTAGTAGATAACAGATCCAAAATGCACTCTATAAACTCACCGAGTGACTAACGCAATAAAAAATAAGTTTATACTTGTAGCGCTAGGATAAAGCATGAAATAAATTAAATTAAATTAAACTACTTTTGTAACTTTTATAAAAAGAAACGAAAAAAAAAAAACTTAATAATAATAATTACAAAGTGTGGAAGCGGCGTTATCTGTCGAAAGTCGTCATCTGAGGAAGAGAGGAGGAGTATATATGATACACAAATAGTTCGAGCTGAAAGAGAGAAATACGTACGTGATCACGGAGGCGTCGGCTACCCTTGTTCTCGAGACCCGATCTTGGTCCGGGGGGATGCGCGGAACTGGATACTGCGAGGTGGTGATGTCCTGGTCCGGGGCCCAATGACCCGGAGTCACCTACGACCGTCGGGTTCGGCCGGGCAGACGGCCCTACCCGTGCGCTACTGACGGGCGGGGAATTCCCCCCAGAGGGGGGAAAGGATGGTGGACGCCGAGGGCCGAGGCTATATAAAACAAATAAATAAATTAAAATATATATGGAAATAAATATTTTAATAAAATATATGAGCCTTCAGCCTGCTGAAAAACTGGAATTTCAAAAAGAACCGCGATAACCCTAAGGGGTTAACGCGGCGAAGAGTTTGGAGGCCCAAAACAAACGGGATCCCGCGAGAGCCACTGGAGGAAAAGAGCGAAAGTACCATACGAGGGAACGGTGAGAAAGGCGGCGATGGAAGCGGCAGCGACGGCGGAGGAGGAGTACCTAGAGCGCGGGCCGAGGATCTTGCCCACGCCGGCGGCGAAGGTGGAGAGACCGGGCCTGCTGCGCCAGGCCTCATGTCCTGAGTCCCGGGCTGAGGTGAGCCGGCCTCTGCTGCAGAGGCAGCATCGGTGAGTGAGGAGGAGCCTGCAGAGACGGCGCGCTGGTGGTCTGTGGTAAAGCAGGACTGGCCGGAAGCAGTCGTCCGGGCGGTGGAGGGCACCCGCTGCATTGGCCGGCGTGTGAAGCGTCTGGTCCGGGTGCAGGGGTTGCGGTTCCGAGTGGCGGCGTCCGCCATCAGCGTGGAGGTGTCGATGGAGGTGTAGGCGAAGCGGAGAAGTAGAGAATAAGTTAAAGACAATAAATGAATATGAATATGAAACTTACCTGGTAGTTTCAAAAGGCGTAGGAGGCGGGAGGTGGTCACTCGCGGGTACAGCGGTTGGAACGTGAAAAAAACGCGACCGGCGTGGGTACTACAAGTACCGCAAACGGAAGAAGCGTGAGTTGGGAAGTCTGGCAGCACGATCCGGACTGGAACTATATCGGCGGAGGATATCGATGGTTGTTCGGCGTGAGTGAACCGATCAACTGGGGAGCGAACCAGTTCGGCGACGTCGAACCGATCGACGGATGAGCGAGCCAGATCAGAGCGCAGATCAGATCAGAGATCAGGGCGCGCGCGCGCAACATTCAAATCGGGCGGCAGGTGAACCGAATTTGAATGCGGTCGGATCGGCAGGTGGCTGGAAGAGGACACGAGGGGAGTTGTCCTCTAGTGAAGAAGGGAAGAGTGAATTGAATTTCCTCACAGGGGCCTATAGAGGGTTAAGCCGGAGAGAGCACGGCAGGACCAGAGAGCCGTGCAAACGGAGAGTGGTCGGCGGGACGCGTGGGCGGTAGCCCAGCCTATGGCCAGTGGTGGCCGTGAGAGCACGCCTGCTGCCGAGGCCGGTAATGGAGGAGCGCACAAGTAGCGGCGCTCACGCCGCTCTGGAGACATTCTGGATCGGGCCGGCAGCGGTCCAGCGCATGTCCAAATATGGACATGAGATCACGCCACCGGCTTGATCCCGTTAAGTAAGCGGTGGAAACCCGCGGAGGCACGATGGAAAAGTACCGACGGAACGCGCGGTTGTCCCGTTGTTGCTAGGCAGCGACACGGGCGCCAGCGTCGCCTGGGGGTATAAAGTAAGCCCAGCGACAGCGGCGCGGGACATTACGCCGAGGAGCAGTAAACGGACAAGTGCGCGAATCCAATCGAGTGACGTTAACGAACAGTGAGTGATCGTGCGACGCGAGTGGAACAAAAGCAAGGAGTATTTCAGCACGGACCTGAAATAAGGAGACGAGTGGCACGCAAGATACTACTCACCGCTTAATGTGAGTAACAGCGAAGGGTGAGCCCAGTGTGTGCGGAGCTGTGAGTGGCGGACGAGGCAGTTGCCGAGTCAGAACCCCCAGCCGTAGCCAGCGGAAGGCCAGCGGAGGCCCAGTAGGTAGCAGTTTATAAGATAGCGCGTAAGATCCGTTAGCATAAGATACGAATAAAGAGCCTAGTATAAATTTCCCCAAAACAATCTGCGCGTTTTTTCTTGTTGTCTTCGAGGCAAGAAACAAATTCGTTGCAACGAGCTCGTCGGCCGCTGAGCCAGCCCTGCTGATCAGACCGGAAAGAAACGGTTCGTTACAATGTATTTTAAAATTTCGCCCCGCCCACTTCCGCCCGCACAAAGGGCGCACACAAAGGAACAACAGGACTAAAAACGCAGATTCACTATAACTATAGACTATAAGAGCTAGAGAAACCAAACTTTTTGTCCAGACTCCTGTGATATCACTTCAGCACAAGTGTTTTTCAAAATTTTGCCACGCCCCCTTCCGACCCCCAAAATATTAAAATCTACAGTTTTGAAGAAAGAAAAAAACAAAAAAAGCAGTATCGTAGAAAATGATCATATCTACAGATTGTCGAATTAGGTTCAGATCGGATATTTATTGTAGGCACAATGATGAAATGTATTTTCAGCAGCTAGCCGACCACACTTCAGCTGTGTTGTTGTGGGAAGTGATGTAGATGACAGATGCAGGAAAAAATGTAAAATGTAAAACATGATCAAATATTTTAAAATTCCAAATAGTATGTATGTATATCACATGTGTACTGACTGAGTACAGGTTTAAAAGTAGTTTCGCGTTAACAGCGACACAACACGACCCTTCTCGTTGCTTCTGTGTAAATGAAAAATAACAAATTTGTGAATTATGTACAACCAAAAGTACTATCTACCCTTTTATTCTAGGACGAAATATGGAAATATACGAAACATTAGATGGAATGGTACAATTATTATTCTGTCGGATGTTTCTGTAAATAAATACTTTTAACAAAATCTATATATGGTTAGGTTAGGTTAGGTTAGGTAGTATTGGCTGTCGGGCTGTCATGAGCCCGACACACATAGCCCGGTTTCGGCCCGTTGTGGTACCATCGAATCATTTTCCCTTCCCTGCTGTGAGAGACATCCTGTCAGCAATTATCCCATCCGGCTGCGCTAATAAAATTCGCTATCTTTCTGGGACACATATTGGACATCAGTGATATGTCTGTGAAAAGGGCGAGCCCAAGTGTTGTAGCCTTCTTCTACTGAGAGGCGGGCAGGAGCAGAACAGGTGCTCCACTGTCTCCTCCTCTTCCTCATCTCTACAGTTGCGGCAGTAATCATTATATGGGGCTCCCATCCTTCTGGCATGGGTTCCTATTAGCCAGTGTCCCGTGAGGGATCGAATGACCGTGCTGCACCTTTTTCTGCTTAGCTTACAGAGCTCGGTGCTGCGCTTCTTGTTTATAGTGGGCCACGTTTGTCGCGTGATGCGACATTGTGGTGTGTTTTGCCACCGACTGTCGTCTAGTCGCATGAATTGCTCTTTTATGATCAGCTTGCAGGTGGCCATAGGCATACATGTATACTCTTTGTCGTGAAGAAAGGAGGTGGTAGTGCCAGCTCTGGCCAGTTCATCTGCTATGCAGTTACCTTCAATGTCCTGGTGACCTGGGACCCATATCAGGCTAATAGCAAACTGATGGGCCATCTCGTGAAGAGATTTGCGGCATTTTGCTACGGTGGCCGAGTTTGATGTAATCGCATTAAGTGATTTGATCGCAGCTTGGCTATCACTGTAGATGTTTATATGGGTTGCCGAAAAGGCAACTGATTGGATGCAAATCAGAGCTTCCCAGATCGCTGTGACTTCCGCTTGGAAGACACTGCAGTGATCCGGGAGCCTGAAGGAATGCCTTATGTTTAGTTGCTCGGAGTAGATACCTCCTCCCACTTTGTTGTCCATTTTGGAGCCATCCGTGAAGATTTGAATGGCTCCACCAGGACCAGGAGTTCCCTCAAAGCCAGCTATCACGGTGAGGGATATCTATTTCAAAGGGAGTTTCAGTAAACTCCATCGGAATGCAGTAGTTCGTTTTTGTTGGGACGTTATTGTTGTTGTTTAGAATGGATGAGTGTCCCATATTTTACGGTACCCATTGGTCGGAGTCTCTAAGACGAATCGCTGCCATGAGTGCCTGAGCCTTACCTGCGAGGTCAGGACTCTGGAGGCACAGGACAGCGTTTAGAGCATCATTCGGAGTGGTGCGAAGTGCTCCACTGATGCAGAGTGCGGCAGTTCTTTGTACCTTGCCGAGCATTTTGGTGATGGACTTTTTGATAGGGCCGGCCACCACACCGTGACTCCGTAGAGTAGTATTGGTCTAACTATTGCTAGATATATCCATTGGACTATACTTGGGTTAATACCCCACCTTAGACCAATGGCTTTTTGCAGGTGTAGAGAGCTATCGTAGCCTTCTTCACTCTTTTTCTTTGATGTTTAGGTTCCAGTTGAGCTTACTATCGATTACCAACCCCAGGTAACTAGCACTATCGCTGAAGGATAGCCTGCATTCGTTAAGCATTGGAGGGGCGTTAAGGGGCGGATTCTTGTATTTACGAGAAAATAATACAAGTTCCGTTTTCGAGGGATTTATTCCCAGTCCGCGCGATTTTTTGTCCAGTCTGACAGTTTCGCGAGTTTTGCAGACATTAGGTCGCAGAGTGTTTGAGGGAATTTTTCGAGAATATTATGGCAACGTCATCCGCGTATGCCACCACTTTACAGCCCCCATCCAGATCACACAGAATCTTGTTGACTGCTATGTTCCATAGAAGGGGAGACAGAACCCACCTTGCGGTGTGCCTCTGTTGACATACCTTGACTGAGTGGACGACCCCATCGACGACGTCACCGTCCTGCATATTAGCAATTGATCGATAAGCGTCGCCAAGTGATCGTCCACCCCAGGCTCGTCAAACCTTCCGTGATGGCTCTTGGTATGACATTGTTGAAGGCTCCCTCGATATCGAGATAGGCAATTAGGGAATATTCCTTTGAATAAAGGGATTTTTCCACCGAAGTGATTACCTCGTGAAGTGCCGTTTCTGTGGATTTTCCTTTCCTGTAGGCATGTTGTGCGTCTGACAGCATCTTTGGATTTATCGTAGTCCTTAGATGTAGCCCGACTAGTCTCTCAAATGTCTTGAGGAGAAAGGACGACAGACTGATTGGTCTGAAGTCCTTTGCGGCGGAGAGCGAGGCTCTCGCTAATCCACAGACCTTGTCACCAACTACCCAAGACTCCTGGATTAGGACTACATCAGCTCCGCTCTCATCCAAGCGGAGTATTAGGGGGCAGCTGCTGCTGCTTTACAGTGGTGGAGATTGATTTGTAGTACCCGAAGGGACATCATCAGGTTTCTCCACCACTGTAATGTCGGCGTCAGTGTCGTCGACGATGTCGTCGTCCTCCCGACACATGGCCTCAAAATCCTGCATAAGCATGGTGTCAGAGGAGTAGCCGTCCAGCTCCGGCTCCAGCTCGCAGTCGGGGTGCTTCGATCTCCGAGGCAGCTTCCTGCTCGACTGGGTTGTCGACAGGACGCGCCTCGGCCGCTGCATCCGATTTATACACCTTTATGGTGACTGAGCTGAAGCCGAAGTTCAGCTCTCCTCTAGCTGCCTCTATTGGGGCCAGCGACTCCTTATTGAGGTCGACCACCGCTTGGTTCGTGGGTTTTATAGTGTCTTGGGTAGACGTTAAATATTTACTACCACTGGAACTGGAATGTGTTGATCCAAACGCTCGAATAATTTTTATTAATAAAACAAGTAACTAATATTATCTCTGGTATATTCATTTGAACTTTAGAACTTCAATTAATAGCAACACTAACAAATTTTGACGGCAATATTTTCTTGAACATTTCTTGAATATAATTCTTCAAGATATATTTAAGCTACAAAGCCCACAATACCGCGTACAATTAAATTGGATATATCTACTATAGTTACTCAAAGGGATTCTATCGTTTTAATTTTACTTAAACCCGTTGATGTGCAATGACTGCACCATCAAGTGGCCCATGCAACCACATTCCGAAGCCTGTTACGCGCGGATCTCAGGCAGATACGCAGCCCTCCTCCCGCCCAACCGACCGAGGGGTGCGAACATGCAGGAAAGAAAGGTGTTAGACTAATATTCGAGGATAATTAGAGCTAAACATGCAAGTTACAAAAGAATATCACTAATTACGGGAAACGTATTTTAGATTAAGTTGTGCATAAAAATCACACATAGCATTTCTCTAGGATTTAGTACGGATGGAAGCTTTTTTTGTTTCGAGAGTTAGAAGGCAGTCTCACACCTTCATCCCAGTTGATGCCACGCAGAGCAAAAGTAAAAAGTTTTTCTGGACTGATTCTATACGGTCTTGGTGCACTTAGTATTGAGGGCACCATACACACGAGCCGTACTCTAAAATCGGACGAACGAGCGAAATATAGAGAGTCTTCGGTATATAGGGGTCATTAAATTCCTTTGACCTCCCTCTTTACAAACCCAAGCACTCCCATGGCTTTTATTTACCATGGTAGAAATCTTGGGGTCTAGTCTAACACCAAGATCATCAACCAATGTAATTCTCGCAAGAAAACCACCGCTGAGGGTGTAAGGAGCCAAAAAGGGGCTGGAGCGATGAAATGTCATTACTTTACATTTCGAGGCATTCAGGTGTAACATATTTTCAAGACACCATGACTGAAAGTTTTTGAGATCGTAGCGAGAGTGATGTGAAATTTCCTTATACTAGACACAGAGTTTAACATCATCCGCATACATGAGTACTCGAAAGTTTGTTAATACTGAAGGCAGGTCATTACTAAAGAGGGGGAGAAAAGTAGAGGGCCAAGATGGCTGCCCCTGTGGTACTCCAGAATTAACCAGTACAGGTGAAGAAAATGTGTTTTTTTCGAAAAGCACTCTTTAAGACCGAGAGCAAAGGTAGCTGGAAATCTGTTTCAAAAGGTTGGGCGAAAACCCTAAAATGTCAAGTTTTTGTGCTAAAAGGAAATGGTTTACAGAGTCGAATGCTTTACTGAAATCGGTGTAAATGACATCCGTCTGCATGTTACCTTGGAAGCCTTTAATTATAACTCTAAATTTGTAGTTGTTGATCGTCGCCTTATAAATCTTTGCTGAGCTGGAGATATAAGTGATCTGCAGAGATATTGCAAGTGAGGGGGTAAAATTATCTCAAACATTTAAGGAATAGCGGATAACTTCGATATACCTCTATCTGGGCCCGGTGTATTCTTTGGTTTGAGGTGTCTGCACGCAAGCCCTACCTCGTCTTGCGTTACCTTGGAGATCTCGCCCATGCTAAACTCGGACCGTGGGAAACTCTCGACCTGTTGTTCTCGCGGAAACAGGGCGTTGACTATTCCCTCCAGTTCCACGAGATCAGTTGAGGCCTGGTCGCCCGCGTAGAGCCTCTTTACAACTATTTTGTAAGCGCTCCCCAAGGGATCTTCATCGACTGCATCCCACAGCTTGAGGAAGCATTTTCTTTTGCTTTCCTGATGTCGGTCTTAAGCTTCTTTGTAGCGCTCGCTGCAGCTATCAAGACGCAAAGTGCTTCTAGCCCTCGCTAGGTACTCCTAGGAGTAGCCCTCTGGCACAGAGGCATGTTCTGTGGAGCTTTGCGATCTCCTTGCCACACTAGAACACCGGCACGTGATGCGACCTGAATGTCCGCCCAGAAGCCATTCGGTTCGCCATCTCGTTGGCTCCGTCCGACTCTATACACGTGAAGCTCTCCAGTAAGTTTTCTCTAATTTTCAAAATTGTGGACGCCACAGATGTGTGCCTTTTTTGGGGGCGGAAGTTGGCGGAACGAAATTTTAAAACATTTTTCTAGGAGTGAGATATAACATCAGTATGGAAAAAAAATTTGGTTGCTCTATTTTTTACAGCCTCCGAGAAATGGGCGAAAAACAAGACGGACAGACAGACAGACGAACGGACAGACATGGCTCTATCAACTCGGCTATTGATGCTGATTAAGAATATATATGCCTTATAGGGTCGGAAATTATTCCTTCTCTACGTTACACACATCCACTTTCCCACAAATACAATATACCCTTTTACTCTTGGAGTACGGGTATAAAAATCTAAAATTTGGTCTACAAAATGTGTGTTTGAACGTCATTTTATTTCATTTGATGTCATTCTGTAACAGAACATTTTATGATAGATTTTTTTTTACAACTTTTTGTGTGAAAAATTGTTTTCTGTTTTCTATTTGTTGCTTTTGAAAATGTGTGTTTAAACGAACCATTGTGGGGTTTAAACTGAAATGTCAAGACGATTAAATTTGGACGAGCGAACGCAAAATGTGTCACGAGCTGAGGATTCGAGGAGCCGTGAAAGTTGCCAAGATAGAACAATTCGCAATACAAATAATCGTTTATGCACAGCAAGGTCCCGAAGATACTGAGAGCTATCAATAGGGCACCTTGGTATATACCGAATGAAAATATTCATGAGTGCCGAAATGTAGGATCTGTTAAAGATGGTATCGGCCAGGTGAAAGCATAGTATCTGGTCAAACTTCAGGCCCATATTAATAGACTTGCAAAGTCTTCTGTGAACCGATAAACTAGTATATCTGCATGAGATGAAAGGGGTGTACAAAAAATATATGGCTGTCTTCATCTGTCTGGCCTCAAAGGCCTTTCTCAATGAGTGATTCGCAGGGGAATCATACACGGACAACTCAGCACTGTTATAATTCCACAAACTTCGCTGGAGCTGCCAACCACCACAATGACCTCAAGAAGTTTCTGCTCGATCGAACCACGCAAGACGCTATTTCGTCATACTGCTCACCCAATTTTATAAACTTTTATATCATCCCTTCAGCCTCTGTAATAAGTGCAAAGAGGCGAGGCACCTCCTACAATGCATTGTTAAACTGTTTGATGAACATGAACATGTTTGATGAACTGTCACATTGGTACTAAATTCACGACATTGCCTGACTTTTCATCCGATAGAAGTTACATAGGTGTTATTACTTAAGGCTATTTTCATGTTGGAAAATCCCTTCGTACTCTACCTTAACGAACAATGATCACTTTAACCCTTAACAATCTTGAACAGTTCGACGTGGTGATGGCCATCAAAAAAAAAACGTTGACCTAGCTTTGTACTGCATACGCAATAAAATGTCGCCGTCTGCAACATCCACAATAATAACCTTGCTCCGAATCACTGGAAGCTAGTACGCATTGAATCCGTAATGTCTGTAAAGGATGGTCACTTTCAAGTTACCCATCTTCAGACCGCCAACGATCGTTGCTGTCAGCCAGTCCATAAATTAGCGATTCTTGCGCTCTCTGACCCTTCTTTCCTACTAAACCATAAAGGATTTAAAGCAGACAGTTATTATTCTGTCGGATGTTTCTGTAAATAAATACTTTTAACAAAATCTATATATGGTTAGGTTAGGTTAGGTTAGGTAGTATTGGCTGTCGGGCTGTCATGATGCCGACACACATAGCCCAGTTTCGGCCCGTTGTGGTACCATCGAATCATTTTTCCCTTCCCTGCTGTGAGAGACATCCTGTCAGCAATTATCCCATCCGGCTGCGCTAATAAAATTCGCTATCTTTCTGGGACACATATTGGACATCAGTGATATGTCTGTGAAAAAAAGGGCGAGCCCAAGTGTTGTAGCCTTCTTCTACTGAGAGGCAGGCAGGAGCAGAACAGGTGCTCCACTGTCTCCTCCTCTTCCTCATCTCTACAGTTGCGGCAGTAATCATTATATGGGGCTCCCATCCTTCTGGCATGGGTTCCTATTAGCCAGTGTCCCGTGAGGGATCGAATGACCGTGCTGCACCTTTTTTTTCTGCTTAGCTTACAGAGCTCGGTGGTGCGCTTCTTGTTTATAGTGGGCCACGTTTGTCGCGTGATGCGACATTGTGGTGTGTTTTGCCACCGACTGTCGTCTAGTCGCATGAATTGCTCTTTTATGATGAGCTTGCAGGTGGCCATAGGCATACATGTATACTCTTTGTCGTGAAGAAAAGGAGGTGGTAGTGCCAGCTCTGGCCAGTTCATCTGCTATGCAGTTACCTTCAATGTCCTGGTGACCTGGGACCCATATCAGGCTAATAGCAAACTGATGGGCCATCTCGTGAAGAGATTTGCGGCATTTTGCTACGGTGGCCGAGATCGCAGCTTGGCTATCACTGTAGATGTTTATATGGGTTGCCGAAAAGGCAACTGATTGGATGCAAATCAGAGCTTCCCAGATCGCTGTGACTTCCGCTTGGAAGACACTGCAGTGATCCGGGAGCCTGAAGGAATGCCTTATGTTTGGTTGCTCGGGTAGATACCTCCTCCCACTTTGTTGTCCATTTTGGAGCCATCCGTGAAGATTTGAATGGCTCCACCAGGACCCGGAGTTCCCTCAAGCCAGCTATCACGGTGAGGGGATATCTATTTCAAAGGGAGTTTCAGTAAACTCCATCGGAATGCAGTAGTTCGTTTTGTTGGGACGTTATTGTTGTTGTTTAGAATGGATGAGTGTCCCATATTTTTACGGTACCCATTGGTCGGAGTCTCTAAGACGAATCGCTGCCATGAGTGCGACCTGCGAGGTCAGGACTCTGGAGGCACAGGACAGCGTTTAGAGCATCATTCGGAGTGGTGCGAAGTGCTCCACTGATGCAGAGTGCGGCAGTTCTTTGTACCTTGCCGAGCATTTTGGTGATGGACTTTTTTTGATAGGGCCGGCCACCACACCGTGACTCCGTAGAGTAGTATTGGTCTAACTATTGCTAGATATATCCATTGGACTATACTTGGGTTTTATACCCCACCTTAGACCAATGGCTTTCTTGCAGGTGTAGAGAGCTATCGTAGCCTTCTTCACTCTTTCTTTTGATGTTTAGGTTCCAGTTGAGCTTACTATCGATTACCAACCCCAGGTAACTAGCACTATCGCTGAAGGATAGCCTGCATTCGTTAAGCATTGGAGGGGCGTTAAGGGGCGGAATCTTGTATTTACGAGAAAATAATACAAGTTCCGTTTTCGAGGGATTTATTCCCAGTCCGCGCGATTTTGTCCAGTCTGACAGTTTCGCGAGTTTTGCAGACATTAGGTCGCAGAGTGTTTGAGGGAATTTTCCGAGAATATTATGGCAACGTCATCCGCGTATGCCACCACTTTACAGCCCCCCATCCAGGTCACACAGAATCTTGTTGACTGCTATGTTCCATAGAAGGGGAGACAGAACCCCACCTTGCGGTGTGCCTCTGTTGACATACCTTGACTGAGTGGACGACCCCATCGACGACGTCACCGTCCTGCATATTAGCAATTGATCGATAAGCGTCGCCAAGTGATCGTCCACCCCCAGGCTCGTCAAACCTTCCGTGATGGCTCTTGGTATGACATTGTTGAAGGCTCCCTCGATATCGAGATAGGCAATTAGGGAATATTCCTTTGAATAAAGGGATTTTTCCACCGAAGTGATTACCTCGTGAAGTGCCGTTTCTGTGGATTTTCCTTTCCTGTAGGCATGTTGTGCGTCTGACAGCATCTTTGGATTTATCGTAGTCCTTAGATGTAGCCCGACTAGTCTCTCAAATGTCTTTGAGGAGAAAGGACGACAGACTGATTGGTCTGAAGTCCTTTGCGGCGGAGAGCGAGGCTCTCGCTAATCCACGAACCTTGTCACCAACTACCCAAGACTCCTGGATTAGGACTACATCAGCTCCGCTCTCATCCAAGCGGAGTATTAGGGCAGCTGCTGCTGCTTTACAGTGGTGGAGATTGATTTTTGTAGTACCCGAAGGGACATCATCAGGTTTCTCCACCACTGTAATGTCGGCGTCAGTGTCGTCGACGACGTCTTGGTTCGTGGGTTTTATAGTGTCTTGGGTAGACGTTAAATATTTACTACCACTGGAACTGGAATGTGTTGATCCAAACGCTCGAATAATTTTTATTAATAAAACAAGTAGCTAATATTATCTCTGGTATATTCATTTGAACTTTAGAACTTCAATTAATAGCAACACTAACAAATTTTGACGGCAATATTTTTTTGAACATTTCTTGAATATAATTCTTCAAGATATATTTAAGCTACAAAGCCCACAATACCGCGTACAATTAAATTGGATATATCTACTATAGTTACTCAAGGGATTCTATCGTTTTAATTTTACTTAAACCCGTTGATGTGCAATGACTGCACCATCAAGTGGCCCATGCAACCACATTCCGAAGCCTGTTACGCGCGGATCTCAGGCAGATACGCAGCCCTCCTCCCCGCTTAACCGACCGAGGGGTGCGAACATGCAGGAAAAGAAAGGTGTTAGACTAATATTCGAGGATAATTAGAGCTAAACATGCAAGTTACAAAGAATATCACTAATTACGGGAAACGTATTTTTAGATTAAGTTGTGCATAAAAATCACACATAGCATTTCTCTAGGATTTAGTACGGATGGAAGCTTTTTTAAAATCAATCTACGAGAGTTAGAAGGCAGTCTCACACCTTCATCCCAGTTGATGCCACGCAGAGCAAAAAGTAAAAAGTTTTTCTGGACTGATTCTATACGGTCTTGGTGCACTTTGTATTGAGGGCACCATACACACGAGCCGTACTCTAAAATCGGACGAACGAGCGAAATATAGAGAGTCTTCGGTATATAGGGGTCACTAAATTCCTTTGACCTCCTCTTTACAAACCCAAGCACTCCCATGGCTTTATTTACCATGGTAGAAATCTTGGGGTCTAGTCTAACACCAAGATCATCAACCAATGTAATTCTTATAAAGAAAACCACCGCTGAGGGTGTATGAGCCAAAAAGGGGCTGGAGCGATGGAATGTCATTACTTTTACATTTCGAGGCATTCAGGTGTAACATATTTTCAAGACACCATGACTGAAAGTTTTTTGAGATCGTAGCGAGTGATGTGAAATTTTTTATACTAGACACAGAGTTTAACATCATCCGCATACATGAGTACATGAAAGTTTGTTAATACTGAAGGCAGGTCATTTGCTGGGAGAAAAGTAGAGGGCCAAGATGGCTGCCCTGTGGTACTCAGAATTAACCAGTACAGGTGAAGAAAATGTGTTTTTCGAAAAGCACTCTTTAAGACCGAGAGCAAAGGTAGCTGGAAATCTGT
Organism: Drosophila bifasciata; assembly: GCA_009664405.1. NCBI lineage: Eukaryota > Metazoa > Arthropoda > Insecta > Diptera > Drosophilidae > Drosophila > Drosophila bifasciata. The sequence continues at coordinate 74,328 of WIOZ01000147.1, forward strand.
TTCAAAAGGTTGGGCGAAAACCTAAAATGTCAAGTTTTTGTGCTAAAAGGAAATGGTTTACAGAGTCCAATGCTTTACTGAAATCGGTGTAAATGACATCCGTCTGCATGTTACCTTGGAAGGATTTTTAATATAACTCCTAAATTTGTAGTTGTTGATCGTCGCCTTATAAATCTTTGCTGAGCTGGAGATATAAGTGATCTGCAGAGATATTGCAAGTGAGGGGGTAAAATTATCTCAAACATTTAAGGAATAGCGGATTACTTCGATATACCTCTATCTGGGCCCGGTGTATTCTTTGGTTTGAGGTGTCTGCAGGCAAGCCCTACCTCGTCACCACGTTACCTTCGGGAGATCTCGCCCATGCTAAACTCGGACCGTGGGAAACTCTCGACCTGTTGTTCTCGCGGAAACAGGGGCGTTGACTATTCCCTCCAGTTCCACGAGATCAGTTGAGGCCTGGTCGCCCGCGTAGAGCCTCTTTAAAACTATTTTGTAAGCGCTCCCCAAGGGATCTTCATCGACTGCATCCCACAGCTTGAGGAAGCATTTTCTTTTGCTTTCCCTGATGTCGGTCTTAAGCTTCTTTGTAGCGCTCGCTGCAGCTATCAAGACGCAAAGTGCTTCTAGCCCTCGCTAGGTACTCCTAGGAGTAGCCCTCTGGCACAGAGGCATGTTCTGTGGAGCTTTGCGATCTCCTTGCCACACTAGAACACCGGCACGTGATGCGACCTGAATGTCCGCCCAGAAGCCATTCGGTTCGCCATCTCGTTGGCTCCGTCCGACTCTATACACGTGAAGCTCTCCAGTAAGTTTTCTCTAATTTTTCAAAATTGTGGACGCCACAGATGTGTGCCTTTTTGGGGGCGGAAGTTGGCGGAACGAAATTTTAAAACATTTTTCTAGGAGTGAGATATAACATCAGTATGGAAAAAAATTTGTTGCTCTATTTTTACAGCCTCCGAGAAATGGGCGAAAAACAAGACGGACAGACAGACAGACGAACGGACAGACATGGCTCTATCAACTCGGCTATTGATGCTGATTAAAATATATATGCCTTATAGGGTCGGAAATTATTCCTTCTCTACGTTACACATCCACTTTCCCACAAATACAATAGTTTTTACTCTTGGAGTACGGGTATAAAAATCTAAAATTTGGTCTACAAAATGTGTGTTTGAACGTCATTTTATTTCATTTGATGTCATTCTGTAACAGAACATTTTATGATAGATTTTTTTTTTTACAACTTTTGTGTGAAAAAATTGTTTTCTGTTTTCTATTTTTGTTGCTTTTGAAAATGTGTGTTTAAACGAACCATTGTGGGTTTTAAACTGAAATGTCAAGACGATTAAATTTGGACAGGCGAACGCAAAATGTGTCACGAGCTGAGGATTCGAGGAGCCGTGAAAGTTGCCAAGAGAACAATTCGCAATACAAATAATCGTTTTATGCACAGCAAGGTCCCGAAGATACTGAGAGCTATCAATAGGGCACCTTGGTATATACCGAATGAAAATATTCATGAGTGCCGAAATGTAGGATCTGTTAAAGATGGTATCGGCCAGGTGAAAAGCATAGTATCTGGTCAAACTTCAGGCCCATATTAATAGACTTGCAAAGTCTTCTGTGAACCGATAAACTAGTATATCTGCATGAGATGAAAGGGTCTTACAAAAAATATATGGCTGTCTTCATCTGTCTGGCCTCAAAGGCCTTTCTCAATGAGTGATTCGCAGGGGAATCATACACGGACAACTCAGCACTGTTATAATTCCACAAACTTCGCTGGAGCTGCCAACCACCACAATGACCTCAAAGAAGTTTCTGCTCGATCGAACCACGCAAGACGCTATTTCGTCATACTGCTCACCCAATTTTATAAACTTTTATATCATCCCTTCAGCCTCTGTAATAAGTGCAAAGGGCGAGGCACCTCCTACAATGCATTGTTAAACTGTTTGATGAACATGAACATGTTTGATGAACTGTCACATTGGTACTAAATTCACGACATTGCCTGACTTTTCATCCGATAGAAGTTACATAGGTGTTATTACTTAAGGCTATTTTCATGTTGGAAAATCCTTCGTACTCTACCTTAACGAACAATGATCACTTTAACCCCTTAACAATCTTGAACAGTTCGACGTGGTGATGGCCATCAAAAAAAAAACGTTGACCCTATGCTTTTGTACTGCATACGCAATAAAAATGTCGCCGTCTGCAACATCCACAATAATAACCTTGCTCGAATCACTGGAAGCTAGTACGCATTGAATCCGTAATGTCTGTAAGGATGGTCACTTTCAAGTTACCCATCTTCAGACCGCCAACGATCGTTGCTGTCAGCCAGTCCATAAATTAGCGATTCTTGCGCTCTCTGACCCTTCTTTCCTACTAAACCATAAAGGATTTAAAGCAGACAGTTTCAAAGGGGACGGGATGTTCCGTCAACCTTTCCTTACCAGATGCACAGTCATAGTTAACGACATAGAATCATAATCTTACACTCCTCTCATATATTATGCTGTCTCATGTACTCGAAGAGTTATGGGATGTATTAGATCTGTGATTTAATGAAACTTTACCGACTACAAAAAGTATAAGCCTAAGACATCAGCAAATATATTTATATTTTTTTCTCGCTCATAAAAATGTGTATTTATGTGCCTTGTGAGATTCTTTTTGGAAATCCTAAGCTCATTGGCAACAGACTTTAAGTCGTAAATCTAACGATTTGCAAGAATGGGAGCATGCATTTTGTGATATTACGGTTCGCAAATTGCGATAGCTCTATCTATATGGGTGTACAACTAAAAAGTCTATTGTTAAATTATAGAAAATAACAGCAAATATTAAAAATGTTGATACTCTTGACTGTATGAGTTCGGAAGTTAACCGATTGTGTTTATTATTTTTTTATCGTAGATTGACAAAGAGGATATAACTACAAATAAACAAATCGAAGCTATACTTTCGCGGCCTACAAAAGATTCCGGAGTGGCTGCCTTTATAAAATATCACTATGAACTTTTGGGACTTTTACGGGATCGTTTTAATTTCTCTGTTAATTTTCGTAATTCAAGAGGATGGGCTGGACGACTAGGTAATACAACATTTCGGCTTGGACTTTTAGGAATTATTAAACGAAACGAGGCAGACATTGCAGCATCTGGAGCGTTCAATCGAATTAATCGTTTTTCGGAGTTTGACATAATACATCAGAGCTGGAAATTTGAGACCGCATTTATTTATAGATTTACTCCAGATTTAGATACTAATGGAAAGAGTGGAAATTTCTTGGCTCCGTTTAGCAAAGCAGTTTGGATTTTGATTTTTGTTTCGCTGACAGTGTTTAGCATAATTTGGGTGCTATTTGAAATTATTAACAGCAATTTGAGTCCTCCAAATTGTAATTTAAATATCAACAACATATCTGATACAGAATCACAGAAATATTACCCTCTTCAAAATCAAACCAAAATTAGTTGGGCTGAACGGGTCTTGCAAACGTTTGCAGCTTTATGCCAACAGGGCTTGGATCCTATTCCAAAAGATCATCCATCGCGTTTTGTCGTAATAACAATATTTTTATTTTCACTTGTAATATATAACTATTATACTTCTTCTGTGGTTGGCGGACTGTTAAGCTCTTCCGATAAAGGTCCTGCTACTGTTGATGATATAACATCTAGTTCACTTACAATATCATTTGAAGACATTGGCTACTATAAAGTATTATTTCGAGTAAGTTGTCTTATAGCTTTTTATTACACAAACCGTTATCATAATGTTATTTATATATTTATAAGGAAAGTAAAAGCCCAGCTTTAACCAGACTAATCAAAAACCAAATTGTCCTCATCAAGATCTTTTGGTAAAATATCAGTTTTTGCACATATCGAAGAGGCTGTGCCATATATCAAATCCGGTGGATTTGCATTTCATTGTGAGGTAGTGGACGCCTATCCTTTGATTGCAGAATTATTTGATGCTAGTGAAATTTGTGATCTGCGCGAGGTATCCGGCTTAATGGATGTAGAAATGCTGAACTGGATATTGCACAAAAATAGCCAATATACTGAACTTTTTCGAGTTGCGTAAGTACTTTTAATTCACAACATTAAGATTTTATTTTTTTAATAAAATTGAATTTAGCATGTGCTCCGCACGGGAAAGTGGTTTCGTAGAAAGAATCCTTCGGCGACGACAAATAAGAAAACCTACCTGTCAATCACTTTACACGGTATACCCAGTAACCTTATCAGGAGCTTTAGCAGCTTTTCTTGTGTTGATTTGTAAGTACAATTTAATCAGGTAAAGTTAGTTCTGCCATAACTTATTTCTTATAGGTGGAATAATTATTTCTATACTAATGTTGAGTATCGAAATAATTTATGCATATGTTGATTTAAAAACAAATTTAGAGTTACAAAATGCTATATCCACTAATGTTGTGATTGATTAACGAAAAATTTTGTAATGGTTAAGTTTAATTAATAAAATGTATAATCGTTCAATTCAATTTAAAATTAAATTACGCTCTGTATCGGATTTGGAATCCTCTGGAAACAAAACTAATTTTATTTAGATTAACAGTGTTAGTCAGCTCTCATTGCGTCCGCGGAGTAGACTTGCGCCGCGGAGCCTCAGCCAGCAGCTGTTACGTTGGGAAATGGCATCCCCCACACTGCCACAGATCCCTGTAAATTTTGGGTGCACTACGTTGTCACAAGGCCAGCCAGGTATGCTCGGCTGATCGTAGGTGATCTGCTCCTTGCAAGTTTTTTTGGCGCAGACAACAGCAAATTCTATAATAATTAAGTCTTTAAATTTGTATTAGAGAAAAAAAAAGTTCCAGACAAATGGCAATCAGACCACAGTGCACGCACTGACCAATTACATTATAGATTGGTCACCGCTTGTAACGAATTTGTCGCAGCTGAATTTGAATTCCGGAACCCAGAACCCCTTTGAACATGGACACGGACATAAAAATGTATGTATGTACTGTCTTCAACTGGTTCGACTTCAGATTTGGGGTTTTGTGTTGTGTTTCGTAGCGACTTAGACGTGCGTGTGTACTGAGTACTCACAAACTGTGCGTGTATTGGTTATGGGATTTGGTTTTTCGCATTTTCACGTTGAAATTTTTATAAGTCAAACAAATAAAAGCTTTAGTTTTTATATTTTATTTATTTTCCATGCCCAAGTGTCCGCTACCTTCCCCCATCCACTCTGCCCGTCTTCATTTATGTTACGGCAGGTCAGGTCATACTTGCGCATGAAACTCAAAAAACGATCATTTGCCCAGTTCTTTGCATTTTCTTAGCGAACGCAGAGAACAAAAAACTTGCACGTCGCACCTTCAATACTCTAATGGGCATCTCTTCGAATGTAAGGTCAAACATGATATCCATTATGAGTATTTACATGTGCATATCGGTTTATTATTTTATCCTATATAAAACAAATTAACATACAAAGGATACAAGAAAATATATTCTGTGACAAGCTTCTTCAAAACGCGTCACTATACCAAAAATTCTAGGGTCAGGGTATGTGGAAAGAAATATAAAAATTTCAACGTGAAATGCCAAAACCAAATCCCATAACCAATACAGCACGAACATTGCCCCACACTCAAATCACACGGTAACAAAACGCCACCCCAGCTCTTCTGTTGGTCTCATGGCCAAGCTCTTGCTAAAAGTTCCCAGCAATCTACAAATTTCTTGTAGAGGTAAAATCCTGGACGGACTGAGCCTACCTCAGCTTGAGATAGGTCCTTGCAGGGTAACGCAGCGAAGGTAACGTTTCCGACCCCATAAGGTAAATATATTATTGTTTAGCATCAATAGCCGAGTCGATATAGCCATGTCTGTCTGTCCGTCCGTCTTGTTTCCAGACTCATGTGATGCGTGTGTATTAAAAAATGTCGCCAGCTCATTTCCGCCCACACAAACTACGACAGTCTGTGGCGTCCAAAATTTTGAAGATAAAAAATTGGAAAATGCAGAATAATAGAGGAAGCCTATATCGGATCGGATCATTAGTATAGCCACAATGAAGAAAACCATTTTGAGAGGCATTGTCCTCTCTCACTCGTCTGTTTTGATTGTTCGTCTTTTCTGTCGCCTATTACTCAGGGTCTATAAAAGATAGAGCAACCAAACTTTTATAAATGTTACATAAATCAGAAGTTCACATTTAGACTGACTGAGTCGGGTATAAAAGTAATTCCGCAGTAACTGCGACTTACAATGTTCCTTCTCGTTTTCTTCTGAGTTCGGCGACTTTTAAGTGGTTGAATATGAATAACGAACATATACTTAACCTGTGCTCAACACTAAACCGAACCAAAACTAAAATCTTTGGAAATAATAACACCATAACAGCACAAACATAAAGAAAATACTGAAATGTGAAAAAGAAAAGTAAAAAACTAATGCCAAACATATTTACAAAACTAGAATTAAGAACAGTCACCAAATACCCCTTCAAATATATATTTAAACCTTCAAGCACACAAAATCCCTTTTGATCTATAAGACATAGACATATGTACCGTAATATATATATAGCTGAAGGTCTCCGAAGACAGTGCAAATGTCTTATACTTAGATTATCAATAAGAATAAATAAATTTTAAAAAAAGATATACCTTATGGTTGGGATTACAAAAATTAGATTATTTATTGTTGTTTAAGCAATTTTTCCCAAATGTCTTCACTACAATTAATAACAGTTTGTGGGAAGATAATTTATGTTTCAAAAAAACCTTGAATCTGAGCTGGACTTACGGGACGGCAAAACGATTTTACACGATGCGCAAAATCTACAGAATTTAAGTTTTCAGTATTATCAAAAAGTTTTTTAAACATTTCTTCTAATTGATATTGAGTACAATA